>JAFVLL020020687.1:0-26290 GCA_021397915.2 Tor tambroides | reverse complement strand
TGAATTTAATACACGAGTTTCACAATTTGAGTTGAATTACTGAAATAAATGAACTTTTCCATGACATTCTAATTTATTGAGACACACCTGTAAATAAAGAAATGTTGTGAATCAGTGTTACACGAGAGAGTGCTAGGGACCGATTTTAACCTCATTGCCAGTGTCAAATAATCCTCATTTATTGAGCATGTGTATAAAATGAACTTCTGATATGCGTGCCTCACATGGTCTGTCATTGCATGTTGATGTCAGGCGAACAAAGACGTTCTGTGCATGCATATTGTGATATGTGAGTCTGTAATTATGTAATTTATTCTAGACATAATCATATAAAGCATTTTCAGCTCACATTTCATATGTTTATTAAGAAACAATAGCTGTAATCTCATTAGTTTTTTGAAAATCCAAAAAATAGTCATTTTGATCTCATTTGACATTTGGCAACCTTTGAAAAGTGGGAAAACAGACAGTCAATGTTGCCAGTGTTACCTTTAAAACCATCTTCTGTCATGTGACAATATGCTTATGTAGCCTGTCAGTGGAACAAGATGATGCTCATACTATCTACAATCACTTGACTCTTTTGTAAAAATTGTAATTTATTTCTTCTCTTCAAAATAACAGAAGAAACTTTGAAATATGATATGATAAAATATAATGTATGCATGTAGATTATTAAAATAAAAGGAAACAACAAAAACATAGAACAAAAACAAAGGACAAGATGCAGTGAAGTAGTTTTACATTTACATTTAGTCCTTTAGGAGATGCTTTTATCCAAAGCGACTTACAAATGATGAGGACAATGGAAGCAATCAAAATCAACAAATGAGTAAAAATATGCAAGTGTTATCCTAACGCAGTACACAAGGTTTTTTTAATTATATAATTAATAAAAAGAAAACAAATAGATAGAACAGATAAGAATAGAGAAAGCTAGTGTTAGATAACTTTGTAAAAGAAAACAAGAAGTTAGAAAACAAATGGAGTGCAAGTCTTGAAGGGTAAAATGTTTTTTTTTTATAAAAAAAGAAAACAAATAGATAAAATAGAATTATAATAGAGTGCTAGAATTAGAGGGTCAAATAAGGATGGAAGAAATGTGTTTTCAGACGTTTCTTGAAGATGGCAGCTGCTCAGATTGAGTTGGACAGGTCATTTCACCAGGAGGGAACAGTTAATGTAAAAGTCTGTGAAAGTGATCCCTCTTTGGGATGGCACAATAATGCGCCGTTCACTTGCAGAACGCAAGCTTCTAGAGAGCACATAAGCCTGAAGTAGTGAATTGAGGTAAAGGGGTGCAGAGCCAGTGGTGGGTTTTGTAGGAAAACATTAGTGTCTTGAATTTTATGGGAGCAGATATAGCCAGTAAAGCAAATCTGCAGGACCGGGCAGTTTCAGCTGATCATCAATCATAACTCCAAGGTTTCTGGGTGTTTGGTTATGGTTGATGTGCCTAACTGGATGGAAAAATTGTGATGAAGTGATGGATTTATTGGAACCACAAGCAATTCTGTCTTGGCAAGGTTGAGTTGAAGGTGATGGTCCTTCATCCAGCAAGAAATGACTGTTAGACAAGCTGAGATGCGAGCAGCTATCATCGGATCATCAGGATAGAATGAGAGGTAGAGTTGAGTGTCATCAGCATAGCAGTGATATGAAAAGCCATGTTTCTGAATGACAGAACCTACTATGGCATGTAGACAGAGAAGAGAAGTGGTCCAAACTGAGCCCTGAGGCACCCCAGTAGTAGTTAGATGTTGCAACCTGGACACCTCATCTCTCCAAAATACCTTGAAGGACTTTTCTGAGAGGTAAGACTCAAAGAACTGGAGTGCAGTTCCTGAGATGCCCTTTGCCAATAGGACTGACAGGAGGAGCTGGTGGTTAACCGTGTCAAAAACAGCAGACAGATCCAGCAAGATAAGTATTGAAGATTTAGAAGCAGCTCTTGCCAGTCTTTAGGGCTTCAACAACTGAGAGCAAGGCAGTCTCGGTTGAATGTCCACTTCTGAAACCAGACTGGTTGCTGTCGAGGAGGTTGTTCTGAGAAAGGCAGAGCCTGAAAAAATCAATAATCAAAGGAAAACAACAACAAAGGACTTAAATGCTTTAGATCTAAACGGTTTTGCAAAACTGGCCGTAAAATATGATGTCACTAAGAAATGACAAATTTGGATGTTAAGAAGTGGAGGCGTGACTAAAATGTAATTGATTAGAGCGAAAGCCAATAGGCCACGAGTGGACGTTCGGAAGCGGACGAAGTTAGCCAATCGGCAACGTACTGCAGAAGGTGGGCGGGATAAGCGTAAACAGCTGATAGTTGAGTCGGAGGAGGGCAGTGCGGATGGGGGAGACGACAACAATCAGGCATCATGCGATTTTTGTCAAGTCTCCTTTGGGCAGCTCTTTTGATCAAACAGGTAAGACGTAAGAAAACAAAACAATCCGTATTCTTTTTTGGTGGGTTCCTTAACGGGTCTGTAACGTTACCCAGTTTGTTTGATATTTAAATTTTTTTGCCGCTGATTACTAGCTACATGCTATGTACGATTAGCTTGCGGTGGACTTCAGTAAGATGTGCTCGTGCATGTTTGGGGGCCGCGCGGCCGAGTCCTCTCACGCTTCTGTTGACATGACACTGTTACAGCAAAACAAATACAAATCACTGATCAAACGAGCGACAAACTGTCATTTTTGCTGGATCACCATTAATGATAAACCTTTATTTCCATTTGATTATTTATTGTGCAAGCGCCAATCAGTGATACTGTACACAGGGAATCTCAGTAATTTTAACGGAAGAATAATGTAAACACAAGTAAAAACCCTTTCGTTTGCGTTACGTTAATACCTTACCAAATTGTATTTAGTAAGAAGTATGAATTTCCTGAAAAAAGTAATAAGGCAATACGTATACATTTTTCAAATTACTGACTTTTTTCGGGATTCCCTGCGTGAACAACATTTGTTATAATAATGTAATGTATTATTTTCACATTGGAGTATTATATTGCATTTTATGTTATTTGGTTCATGTTTATGTAATTATTTTAGTGTCACACGTTAACCTGATGATATGTTTGTGTGGGTGACAGTGAGCTGTTATTATGAGAGATATATGCTATAAGAACATGTAATGGCACACACACACACACACATTAAACCCTTCTTAAATGATTAAATTATTAATTTAATGAATAGTGTAATAAATCTCAGTGACACTAAAACAAAAACAGCAGAATTTCTGATGTGGTCCTGCAAGTTTAAATGAAACAAAAACTATTTAACTAAAAACCGGTAGCAAATGAAAGTCAAACATTTGCATACATTAGAAAACAAAATTCCAATTTTTTCTATGAGGTTTTATACGTTTTAGGTAACTTTGTGCAAGTTCATATCACCTATTTGCTACAGACATATGCATTTCTCTCCCTTTTCCAAGGTTTCCCTGTTTGCACAGCAATCTTATGCACAAACCTGTTAACGAATAACCTAAGCTGTATCTGTTCTGGTTCACAGGTTTTAGGTGAATATGGCATGGCACATTTCAGCGATGGGGGGAACAGTAAAGGCAAAGATTACTGCATCTTCTTCAACTCTCAGTGGGCTCGACTACCTCAGGACCTCAGTAAAGCTGTTAGTAGCAATTTACATTTTACACACACACACACACACACACACACACACACACAAATAGAAATCCCCAGATCTCTTACTGTTGGATTTCAAATCAACTGCAGCATTTCCAACAAACCCTTGCTGTATCTGAAACTGCAGTTACAATTTAGTATCACAGAGCTGCCACTCATTCACCCTTTATTGTATTCCTCAGGCACGGCTGCAGACTTATGATCTCACCACCTCGGTGCTGTGCTCCCCCTCTGATGTACCTGAGGGTGGCTTCCCAAACAGCATCCCAATGGTGATGAGAGGAAATTGCACTTTCTATGAGAAAGTGAGATTGGCCCAGATCAATGGTGCCAAAGGACTACTGATCGTCAGCAAAGACAGACTGGTAACACATCATAACACCATAAATGGTGCCATGAACATTCGTCAAAATTTTTTCACATGAGTCACACATAAATTAACTTGTTTGAAATGATTTACAGACTCCACCCTCAGGCAACAAGTCCCAGTATGAGGAGATAGGCATCCCAGTGGCCTTGCTAAGCTATAAAGACATGTTGGACATCAGTAAGGTAAGTTCAGAATCACTTAAACACAGATTATATTGTAATTACAAAGGCAACAACAAAAAAAGAATTCTGTCTTTAGATGTTTGGAGAGAAAAGGCAGGTGGCCATGTATGCGCCCAATGAACCGGTGGTGGACTACAACATGGTGCTCATCTTCCTGATGGCGGTGGGCACAGTGGCTGTCGGAGGATATTGGGCTGGCAGCAGGGACATTAAAAAGTAAGAACTGTGCCCTTGAGGCACAGGTTACAAGATAAATTAGTGATAAAGCTGACAGCCTGCAGAGTTTATTCAACTAAACTCACATCTTTGTGCTTTTAGACGTTACATGAAGCACAAGAGGGACGATGGTGCGGAGAAACAAGACGAGGAGACAGTTGACGTCACCCCCATCATGATTTGTGTGTTTGTGGTCATGTGTTGCTCTATGCTGGTGCTCTTGTATTTCTTCTATGATCAATTGGGTAAATAAATTAATCAGTTATTACCGTCTTTCAGTAAACTGTCTGTATTTTGTTTAATCTTGGTTTAATTTATTCCTCACGCTTTCTTTCACAGTGTATATGACTATCGCAACGTTCTGTCTGGCATCTGCCGTCGGTCTGTACAGCTGTCTTTGGCCTTTTGTCCGAAGAATACCGTTTGGGAAATGCAGGTTAGAGATGTGCATGAGATAGACTAGATAGGTTTCTTTTTGGCTTTGTATTGAAGGAAATGCTTTGTTGTGTGTTGACAGGATACCCGAGAATAACCTGCCATACTGTCACAAGCGGCCACAGGTGCGCATGCTGATCCTTTCAGCCTTCTGTATAGGAGTCAGTGTCACTTGGGGAGTTTTTCGCAACGAAGACCAGTAAGAATAGAACACTTTAGGGTTTGACACTTTTAGCATTATTACAGTACCTAATCAAAAATCATGCTCCCTAGGTGGGCATGGATACTTCAGGATGCGCTAGGCATCGCGTTCTGTCTCTACATGCTGAAAACAATCAGGCTGCCCACATTCAAGGTGAGTTTAAAATGCAGATGGATGCTGTTGGTTGCCAGCATAACATATTTAAGATGTGGAGATGATACATTGCTTCTTTTTGTAGGCCTGCACTCTGCTGTTGGTCGTGCTGTTCGTGTATGATGTGTTTTTTGTTTTCATAACACCACTCTTAACTGAGGTATGAGTTTGTTTTTTTTAACTAAAACTGATGCAAAATAGAATTGTATATTATTTGGCATATATTTTTATATGTGATTCTATGCAGAGTGGGGAAAGTATCATGGTAGAGGTGGCGGCTGGTCCCTCTGATTCCTCTACTCATGAGAAGGTAGGAATGTGTTTTTTGAATATGCATAAATTTAAACACATATTTGTAATGTTTCTGGTGTCAAATTTGGCGTCTTTGTCTTAATTAGCTTCCCATGGTGCTGAAAGTGCCCAGGTTGAATTCTTCTCCTCTGGTCCTGTGTGACCGGCCATTCTCTCTCCTGGGCTTTGGGGATATCTTGGTACCAGGTAACGTCACTACGTCACTATCAGCTGCACGATGAACAGATTTACAGGATTCATGGAAAGAACTTAGTGATGCACCAAAGTACATTTTTCTACCAAAATCAAAATTAGTGTTCATTTAGCCGAAAATGAAGTTTGGGTAATTGAACGTGGCAAGCTTTCCAATAGCTATATTTTTTGTTTTTTAGGTTGTCGAAATTTTTATACATCTTTGAAAGAAAATGGTTGTCTGGCTCTGGTTTTATCAAACTTGATAAAAGATTTTATTGATGATATAAACAAAAAATCTTGTATCTGATTTCTTGGAATTCAGACTTCACTGTCCTTCTGTTTTTTTTCTTCCTTTCTTTTAGTCATCTTGTACTTCATTTTAATAATGACATTTTGTTTCCTCAGGTCTGCTGGTAGCATATTGTCACAGATTTGACATTCTCATGCAGACTTCTCGAATTTACTTTCTGGCCTGTACTATTGGTAAGACACTGACTACCTTTTAAATTCAGATATGTTGTATGTTTCACACTTTAATTCAGTTATTTAGTATCTATTAAGCATGCACGATCCACTGTGCCTCTCATTTAAAGACTGTGAATCTGATCCGTTCGTCTAGGCTACGGCATTGGTCTTCTCATCACATTTGTGGCTCTGGCACTGATGCAGATGGGTCAGCCTGCCCTCTTATACCTGGTGCCTTGCACGCTCCTCACCAGCCTTGCGGTGGCACTGTGGCGCAAGGAGCTGCCTTTGTTCTGGACAGGAAGTGGATTTGTGGTGAATACCAGTTTGATATGAGTGCCTTCTGCAGTCGGAAAAGTTCTAGGGTTATGTACAGTTACTAGACTTACAGTTGAGTAAATTCACCCACGTGTTTTTGTTCCGCTCTTATTTTGCTCTCATTTTTACTGTGGGTGTTTTCTTCTCTTTAAAGGAGGGGTTCGGTGTCAACCGTAGGAATAAAACGGTCGTTTGCAATATGCATAACTGTTCTTAACACAGAATCTACATCCTTTGATTTCACAGGCATTTGTTTAAAATGTTTAGAAACTTTTACAGCATAGATCCCAGAGATCCTGAACAGAAATTCTAGCTCCTGTAGTAAAAGGAGATTTTGCAGGCTTTAGACAAATGCCTGTTTGATTGAACTTATTATATCCAAATATTTTTCTCTAAACCACATTATTAGGAAATGCTGTGCTACGGACCGATACACACAAGTTAAATCCACCGTTTCACATCACAATGGGTTGACAAACACCAGATCTCTCCTTTAGGTCTGGTAAGAGATCTGTGTGTGCCAGAAGAGGGCTTATGTTTCATTTCCTCGGCTCTTTAGCTAACAGTGTTCAAGCTTTTAATCTAATAATCGGCCTGGAGATTTGTTGGTCTTGAGTTAATCTATGGTGATTTCCTGTATGTGAAGAATCTGATCTGTGTCATCTCCTCTGATTGTTTGCTTCTTCAGTTATAGATCAGAAGCTATTTTCTCATTCTCACTTCTGAAATGATTCTAACATTTTTCTTGGATTGGTATTGCTGTCTATATTTATATATACACTAGCATTCAAAAGGGGTCGGTAAGAGTTTTTATTAATTTTGGAAGAAGTCACCAAGGCTGCATTAATTTGATTAAAAAATACAATTTAAAATAACTGACTTTTCAGCAGCCATGACTCTAGTCTTCAGTGTCACATGATCCTTCAGAAATTATTCTCAAATGCTAATTTGGTGCTCAGAAAAGATATTCTATTATTAGCAATCACTTCAAAAAGTGTTTTTGTGAAAACTGAATTTTTGATTAGTATTATATGCATTGCTAAGAACTTCATTTGGACTACTTTAAAGGCAATTTTCTCAATATTTTGATTTTTTTTGCACCCTCAGATTCCAGATTTTCAAATAATTGTATCTCGGCCAAATATTGTCATATCCTAGCAAACCATACTTAAATGGAAAACTTATTAATTCATCTTTCAAATTATGTATAAAATCATGTGTCCTTGCTGAATTAAAGTATTCTTAATCAAATGAATAAAAGTGTTTTAAAAAATCGTACTGACCCCAAATTTTTGAATAGTAGTGTGTATATATAAAAATATTTAGAATTTAATTACAATTTTTTTTAAACAATTTAATTTAAAATTGTACTTATCTTTCATCATGTGCGTCTCATTTCGTCCTCAGCCGCCTCCCATTGTCATGGAACAAATCAACTGTACTCAAACCCCAAGACCGTCCACAGATGAACCCCAGTCCAATCCTGAGCCGGCAGACTCTGAAACGACCAATCAGTGTGAGGACCCTCCTCCACCAGCACAAGAGGAAGTTCCGCATCTTACAGATGCATCTACTACATAAAGACAAAAGACTCGAAGGATGCTAATTTCTTTTTCATTTTTTGAAGTCAGTTATATATCTGACCATATATGTAATAGACTTGAGCAGTATGAACATCTCAGTGCACTTGTTTTAAGCCTTTGTAATTGTACAGTCTTTTGAATTGGAGGAGGAGACACAACAATTGCTGTGCTTCAGCCAATTTGCTTCAAGTTCACGTTTGATGGCATTAGGAGGGCACAGAATGGATCGCTTTTATCTCCTTGGATCTCAACTCTCTGTGTTATTTTTGTTCTTCCTCCTTGTTTTTTGTAAATTAACATTCTTTCAGTAAATGAAACAAAATGCAGCTAGACATTTGAAAACAAATGTCAAGAAAATTCTAGACAGCTCACTGAAAATATTTTTATTTGGCTTCCTGACGGGTTCTGTCCTTGTCGTTACAGCGCTGAAGTATCACATCCTTTAAAATACGGTGCTAATAATGGCCGAATGAACCAAAGGCTTTGGGAATTTATTCATTTCATCCTGAGTTTTGAGATACGAATGCTGTGGGTTGATAAGATTGTTAATTGTTTATATCACAGTATGCTGTATTCTGTTATACAACACATAATTTAACAAAATTGGTCTGGGATGTGATTTCAGCTTTAGTTGCATTGAAATAGATCATATTCATATGCTCATGGCTTATTGAAACCATTGTATTTAGAATGTGCTGTTTGCTTGATGGAAAGGATGTTTGAGATTTCAAAATAAAAAGTCCAAACATTTTTTAAATTAGTGCAGTTTTTAAGAACAGTTTCCTGCCCAACTATTGAGTGACAGTCCTTCTGTTTTACAGTAGGATTTTTGTATTCATGGTACTTTTTAAAGTTGTTTTTCGGTGTAAAGCACTGATATTATATTCTCTGTATGATTTAACAGTTTTAAGTTACAGTACATAAGGTTTATTTAAGAAGTTTATGTGGCACTGTTGTCTCATTGAAATCTGTTCGACTTGGCTACAGCGTGTTTTGTTTTTATTGAGCCAGTGTTATCATGTGGAATAACATGGACAAGTTGTAATCAAGATATTTTGTCTGTTTATTAATACTCCTGATGTCTGGAGGTCGTGTGTCATAGATCTTCAGCGTCGTGTATACTGAAGCTCTCGATTAGAGAGCTTCAGCGTAAGCTGTAAAAGTGTGATTTTGAAAAGTTGTTGAAGAGTGCACATATTAAAGGAATAATGCATTATGTTATGTGAAATATTGTGGTGTTTTAATGTGTGATCACTTGAGAAATAGGATGTTTACTGGCAAAAATGTATTGTAAAAATGTATTGTATCATGAGTTCTTTGCATTTTCCTCCCACATTAAAAGGTAAGCGGTAAAGTAGTATAATTGTGGGCTATGTGTTACCAAATTATGAGTCATAGTGGTTGTGACCTGGAAATGATACTTCCTGGATTGTGGTTACACCACCAGAGTGTTTGATTCACTCTCTTTCATCTGGTTCACTGGACTCTCTTCTAACTCCAGGATATTGTTGAACTGTATGACCAAGCTAAAAAAAAAACACATTTTTATGTTGTATAAACTACCATGCGCAAAATGAGCCATACTGAAGTAGTCTTAAATGGCAGGCAGAGAGATGAACAAAAGAAATGACACTTGTAAAAGAGGTTGGTGAGCCTTGGCCAAGAGAGCTCTTTTTTAATGAACAGAAACTGAATGAAAAGCAATTTCAGAAGACTTAAAATGATTCGTCTGATCTATGGTTACTGAATGGATGTGTTGCAGTGCCATTGTATAGAATACATCATGTGTGTCCAATTCTAATGTTCTACCCTGTTGAAAAAAAACAGCATATGCTGGTTAGGTATGTTTTGAAGCATGGCTGCTGGTCATGAGCTGGTTCTAAGCTGGTCCTAATCAACTAGCTCCTGCTCAGGACCAGCACATGACCAGCTTAAACCAACTCAACCAGCAGCCATGCTTTAAAACAGAGGTGGGGAACGTTGAGCCTGGAGGGCCACTCTCCTGCAGAGTTTAGTTCCAACCCTGAAAAACAAAAACCTAACTGCATCCTCCTGAAGACCTTGATTAGCTGGTTCAGGTGTGTTTGATTAGGGTTGGAGCTTGAAGAGTTTGTCGGACGAAACGCTGAAAAATTTCTTGCGTTAAATATATGTATAAATAAATGTCGCTGAGTACGGTCGTTAAATTAGGTTCAGCGAAGTTTAGTTATAATGGAACTGCATCAGTACTTACCTAAACTACTTTGTGAGCAAAGAAAAGATTACAGCAGAAGAGATGAGCAGAGAAAACAAACTGTCTGTGGCAATCAACCGTCAATGTCGCTTTTCCAGAAGAGTGCAGCCTCACAGTGCGACAAAAATTACAATTTTTTTACCAGAACATTTGGGTATTTTTCTATGGCTGCATTACAAAATACCAGTTTGTAGATGACAGCTGACTGCTGTACGCCGACGTGGTAATGTTGTAAACTCTTCCATAGTAACCAAAAACATATAATTATAAAATATAATTCAAGTCGCTCATAAAATATATATTTGTTGTTATTCCCGGACTATCCTGTCTTCCACTGAGCTACTGCAAATGGAACACATGAGAACCAGTGGAATTTGGCGTCTGTGAGAAAAATAGCGGGATGGACGTTTTATGGACAAAGTAACATTGAGTAATTGAGAAAATTGTAACTTTTAGACAAACTAGCCACAGGTTTTTGTGTGAATAATGACAAACAAGGTGAAGTAAATCTGAGTATACAGGTTTTATGTTTGTTCATGTAACAGAGCAAGCACTTAAAAGTGCAACAGTGCTCATTGAGAGAACCAAAAAAGCTGTATTTCTTCTGCACTATTTACAATGTACATTTCTACTTAAGACAGTCTGTATTTTCTCAGAATAAAACAATGTATAAAATAAAAATAATGATCCAACAGAACTGTGCCACATGAATTTAGACAAAAACTAAAAAAAAAGATATAAGCAGTGGTACCTTTGACATTTAGTAGTGATGAGAAAGTATCCCCAACTCATGAAGAAAAACAAGGCATTTTTTCCCCCCTAAAACACTACAAAATATTTGCTCAAATATAACATCATTTTCCAGTTAACAGAAGCAAAACAAGGTAAAAGATCCCATGATCTGTGCAGAAACTGGAGAAAAACTCCAAAAGGAAATTTACACTTTAAACATACTCCATACATACATTAAATAGGTTGACACTTTTTTGAGAAAAGCTCTTGATTACATGACTCCTATAAAGAGACCAGGAAGAACGCTAAGACTTTCCAGTGCAACACTTGTGGGGCTCAAACATCCCTGAATTAAAAACACAATAAATAACTAAAAACAGCTATTTACAGGAAATCGTTAAGACAAAGACCATTCTGTAATGCGGACCTGAACTGAATTTTGTACTGATATACTGTGACTGTCGGATGTTAAGCTCACAAAGCCTTTAGGAAACAGACTTAAAGTAAAGAGGCCTAAATCTCAGCTAAGTACTTCTGGGAATGAATCCTCCGAAATGGGTTTTCACTGTCCCTGTGAATGAATGTTTTTTTTCTTTCCCAATTCAATTTAAATCATAGTTAAAACAAAAAAAAAACTTCATAATTACGACTAAAATCTGCATGATTACATTTTTTGAAAAATGCACTTGCATCAGTGCAGGTCATGTTAGAGTGAGAACAATCACTCTGCAACAATGTTGTTCTCTCGCAGATTGCACAGGGTTATTAAAAGTAAAATATGTCTTCTGCACTTGCGTTGTCTTTGGTTTTACCGTGTCCTGGCTGGGTACTGTGTGTGTTACGACTGTGGTTGTGTTTCCTGATGCCGTTTCCTGAATGAGAGGGTATGGAGCTGGATAACTTCTCTGGATGGATAAACATATCTACAGAAACACCACAGAAATGGATTTACTAATGCAGAAACACGTATGAATGGTGAAAAGACTAAAATAACGCTGTTTTGAAGTAATATGAAGATACAGAGTGTACAAAGAAAACAAAAAGGCAGAATAAATGATAATTCACCACCCCAAAAAAATCATACAGGTTTGGATTAAAACGAGGGTGAGCAAATGACTGAATTGAATTTCTAGGTATACTATCCCTTTAAACAAAGAAAAGGGAACTTTTTAAATCAGAAACAGACCAATCCCGAGAGAGAAAGAAGCTAAACTTAAGGTGAGACACAGAATCAAGAAGTTTCACCTGGATGGAGCAGATGGGGACTGTTGGATCTCAGGGCTCTTAAACTGCCTCCTTCCTTTCCTGAAACTTTGATGGGAAGTACCTGAGACACCTCTATGCCAGCTGAAAGTGTGAAAAACCATTCAAGTTGAATCAAATTCACTTAAATTTTACTGATAGCTCTTCACCACTGCCCACAAAACAACATCAGCTCACAGACTAATGTAATGGAGTTCATACCTGCGCTCTTGGTGCGCTGGTGGGAGTTGCTGGGCTTGCTGTGCTTCTCCTTGCCTTTAGGTTGGGCAGCCAGCTTGGTGGGGATCTTCTGTTGGACAGAGCTGGCTTTGTGGAATTGGTTGGTGGTGCTAACGAGGTGGATGGGCACTTCGGGTTTAACAGGAAGGTTGGCGATGCTCTCCCTGCGTGGCGGTACCAGAGGAGGCCTCTCGTCGAAGCCGGGAGTTACCACATTCAATATGGGGTAAGGTGGAGGTAGCTAGAAAGAAAGCCTAGTTTATGCATGTACACATATTAGGTACTTTAAATGTGATTTATACTATTTTGTCTCTCATTATACCTGTATCTGTTCATTCTCCATGGGAAAGGTTGCAGTGTTTAGAACATTCTCGTTCTTCTTATACTTCTTCTCCAGCTGTTCCAGCCTTTCTCTGTCCTTCTCCAGCTTCTCTCTGTCCTTCTCCACCTTTTCTCTATCCTTCTCCACAATGCGCATTGAGTCTCTGAGGCGCTCCAGATCCTTCTGGTATTCTGATTTACACATGGCCAGTTCCTGTTTATCCTCTGCCAGCTTTTTCTCCTGTTTGCTGCATTCCAGCTCTCTGTCCCTCAGCTCCATCTCCCTGACCTCCGCCTGCACCCTCTGCCGCTCTCTTTCCTGCTCCCACTGCACCTGCTCCTGTCGGTGCTGATTCTGGAGCCGCTGGAAGTTGACCAGCTCTTCACGCTGCTTTTCCAAGTTCCGTTGCTTTTCCTTCTCCAGGAGAGTATTTCCCCGGGGTCGGGACATCAGCTCCTCAACAGTGGCGCGCTGTACCTCTATGTGGCTCTCTAGCTGCTGGACGACAGACTGAGGAGGGAAGGGAACAGATGAAGAAATCAAAGATTCATTTGTGCTGATCTAAATCTACACAGATGAATCTTTTATTTAAAACTATCATAGGCAACAGATAATGAATCATTTGATAACTACGATAGAGAAGCACAACATGAAAAGCAGTTTGAATTACCTGAAGGCTGTAAAGCTTCTGAGACAATTTAGTTACAGTGTCATAAAGCTGTGGAGATAAAAACAGGTTATGTTCAATTAAAGTTCTGTGTGTTTGAAGTAAGTGACGTACACAATAGATTATTACACACTGCAGTCACTTTTGTTAGTTTGTGCGTACTGATTGTCATAATTAAGGTGCAAATGTGATCCAAACAACATAGTGTTGTAACCTCACAAAACCCTATAAATATATCTGCACAACAAATGAAGAAAAAAAAACCCACACACACTAAAACATGTCCTGGTTAAAACAAAACAAAAAACTACAAAACAAAACAAAACACAAAACTCTTCAGAAGCGTCTTTATACCACACTAACACTGAGTAATCAAATATTAAATCTCACCTCTGCTTTAGGAAAGGCTGAAGGATACGCACTCCAGCTCTGTGGAGTTATCTCCGCATCTGCCTAAAGGGTCAAAAGCAAGAACATACATTCTGGTTTACAGTCTAGTACCACTGCAAAAAATAAGTAGTACGATACTTTAGTGTCAGCTCACCGATAGCTCCAGGTTTTCATCAGGGTCCGAGTTGGCCCACTGACTTCCGTCTCTCTGTCTTTCCATTAAACTCTCAATACCATCTACAAACAAGTCCATTAGTTGATGGGAATGAATATGTAACTATTACACTAGTGTCATGAAAAAGTTGAAAGCTTCTCTTACTTCCTGGCTGCATGCAGGCATCACTGTCAAAGCCTGTTAAAGCACCCAGTCTCTTGGATAGTGCGACCAGATCCATCCCTTCACCAGAGGAAGGAGTTTGGCCCTGCTCACATGTTACCAGGATGTTCTGTAAAATCTCCACTGAAGAAAGATTGAAAATAGATTACAATCAACCAAAGTATTCAAATACACCACATTAATCTAATATACAGATAAGCAGATGTATGTGTGTGTGGAAAAATATGATATAAGGTGTTAAAAAAAGATACACTGGATCAGATCAGTTCCTATTCTGTTTTTATTTGAGCTCCATAAGATGAGATGAGACGTTACACCTAGGAACATTTGCTTGCCATTTATTGTCCCTGTCACTAACTTTTTATTACTAGAACGGAAGGATGGCATTTAATGAATTTACCTCAAAAAGGTAACAATACAAACATTTTCGGTCAATTTTATCAATACAATTTTATCAATTTATCGATACATAAATTTTCGGTAACCGTTGTATAAAAGCAACGGTTAAAATAATATAAAAATAAAATAATACAAAAATAAAATACAGGTAACCCAAGCTTATACTCTATTCTACAGAGCTGTACTTTTATACCATAAAATATCAATACTGAATATAAACACAATTTCCCTTTTCTACTGAGCAGTGGAAGTCTCACCATCTTTTACGGCTCCAGCGAGGAGTTGTTCTCCCTGCAGGGGCTCTGCTACATTCCCACGCAGCAGATGGCGCTCACTCTGTGAGATGTCGCTAACACCTGTCCCATAGGCTGTGAAGCTGGAGAATAAACTCTGCTTCTCTGTAAGGAGCTGCTCTATCAAGGCATCACGCATACAAAGCTCCTCTACTCAGAAAAAAACATTCAAAAAAGAAAGGACAATGTTAAATGTGACAACAGCTCACTGTATAGCAGAGAAAGGAAGACTGAAATCATAGATACAGAAACATGCATGTTACTTTGAAAGTTCTGGATCCTCTCAGGAAGCTCTTCTGGCTCCTCTTTCTCCTCTTCAGGACAGCTGAAACAAAACCAGAATACTGTTGTTAGAAATAATCCCAGAAAAATTATGAAATATTACCCAGATTTCACTAATCTAAACAATTTTAACGAACCTTTAGGGGAAAAAAGTTAAATGTTTACTAAAATCCAGTTTAATGTGCAAGAACTATTATAAATAAGCCATACATTGGCTGGCTTACACTGCAAATCACAAGTCTGTTGTCTGGCACATTTTTAGCCTTTTGATTGACAGGATGAAATCAGCTCACAATCACCCATAAGAAGTACAATTTGTAAATAATTTACTTTCTGCAGGGCAATATACACTACAGTTCAAAAGTTTAGGGTCAATAAGAATTTGTTTTTTGAAAGAAATACTTTTATTCAGCAAAGATGCATTAAACTGATCAAAAGTAAAAGACATTTATAATGTTTGATTATAAGTAGTGCTGTCAAACGATTAATCACATCCAAAATAAAAGTTTTTGTTTACATAATATATGTGTGTGTGTACTGTGTATATTTATTATGTATATATAAATACACATAAATGGATGTATATATTTAAGAAAAATGTTATGTTTATATATTAAAATATATATATATATATATATATATATATATATACATACACACACACACACACACATGTAAATATTTTCAAAA
This sequence comes from Tor tambroides, assembly GCA_021397915.2. NCBI lineage: Eukaryota > Metazoa > Chordata > Actinopteri > Cypriniformes > Cyprinidae > Tor > Tor tambroides. Next base: position 10,400 of record JAFVLL020020687.1, on the reverse strand, counting down.
TATATATGTGTATATACATAAATATACACAGTGCACACTAGGGGTGGCACGGTTCGGTTCGTATCACGGTATTAGAGTCACGTTTCGGTAGGGTCGGTATGTTTAGGGAAAAACTATACTGTCAGTGTCAAATAAAAATAAAGAAAATAAGAATAATCTATTTAACTACAAGCAACAGCATAAATAAATACAATAGAGTAAAGATACAAATAAAATAAACAGTGATTTTCAGGGGTTTTTTTTAGGTAGGTCTAGCATTAGTTTTTAGGTACATAAATTGAATAAAGTAATCAAATGTAAAACAGCATTGCATATTTGACTGTATAAATTAAAGATTAATCTTTATTAAAGTTACAAAAGCGATTCAATCAAGAGCAGTGAGTGATTTCTTTGTTGTTGCTGTTTGATTAATATTAAGAAAGTGCTGTCACTTTAAGAGAATGCACTGATACTGTACATTCAGCCGGCTATGTCTGCTATAGGATACTTACCAAGACGGGCATTTTGACATAATTTTTGTGTGAATTTGTCCATTCAAACACAATACTTCAGAGAGAGCTTAATATTTGCGCGCGTTCTGAGGCGTGGGTTTGCGCGCTTCTGATGAGCGCACGTGACGCACAAATCTTCTCACTGCGCGCGCGAGCTCGCGTCCTCTGGCTCTTAAATGTTTAAACTGGCAAAGCTTACATGACTTTAGTTTAAACACAGATATCAACGTGTGCTGTTCAGATCTCACCTGTGCGTGCGCGCACTATCAGCACCCGGGTGATGACGGAATGCTCATAATTCAGCATACGGCACTCATATTGAACAAGAGTGAATGGTTTGTCCACTTTTTTTTTCTTCCCCCATCGCTGTTGTTGTAATGTACTGGGAAGCCAGAATTCGCATCCATCAACAGAAGCATACATTAGCCGAACCCTGTTTTTTTTTTACGTTGAACCGCGGTCCTAGCGACTGCCGAACCGTGTGTGGAGAACCGTAAGCTTCGGGTTTTTTCCGCGAACCGTGCCACCCCTAGTACACACACATATATTATGTAAACAAAAACTTTTATTTTGGATGCGATTAATCACGATTAATTGTTTGACAGCACTAATTATAAGATTTATAAGAAATACATGATTTCTATTTCAAAGAAATGCTTTTGAACTTTCTATTCATTAAAGAAACCTGAAAAAAAAAACTGATCACGGTTTCCACAAAAATGTTAAGTAGGACAACTGTTTCAAGCATTGATAAGAAATAATAATAATATTTCTGAATATTACTGTTTTTGCTGTATTTTTTATCAAATAAAAGTGGTGCAAATTAGAGACTTCAAAACAAATGTTACCATCTTAACCAAATTTTGTAATTTTAGTTTATTAAAAAAAAACAAAAAAAAACTGTTTATGAAACGCACCGTTCCACAGCCTTCCAGATTTGGTCTCTCCAGGTTTTGCGCTCCTCTCCGGAGGAGGTGTGAAACTCATACATTCCTGGATTGTCCGAGGAGGCTGAGATCAGAAACAAGGCCTTCTCATCGTGAGCCACTTCACGCACGATAAGCTTCAGCAGTGAGATCACCGCAGGCTTACCATCCTACAGGAGCATCCAAAATGACATTTAATGAGAATGACACTGTAAACTGGACATAATAACATGCCAAATTATTACATTCTGCTCACCAGACAGGCAAAGGTAAGTCGCTGATCTTTCTCCAGTAACAGCAGCAAAACATCTGACAACAGCAAGACAAGGACATCTAAAGGCATATGAGAGAAATACTGAAATGTCAGTCAGCTGTCAAATGAGCAAAGTAAAATTACAGATAATTACAGAAAAAACAAAGCACATGGCCTACACTATAAGAACCCAAGTTGATGGGAAACAAGAAGATGAAAATGCAAATTAAACTATTATTGTCCATGATATATCTGTTATTAGCACAATGATCACCTTTGCTTTTGTTAGAAGTTAGCCTCCAGTTGAGAACGCCCTCATGAAGCAGCCTCCTCTCGCCCCGCAGCATGTCCTCTCTGCGGAACACTCTCCCATGGGTCGTCTTGACCTGGAACTTGGGCTCCAGCTTACTGCTCAAGTCCCTCAGCCGTACCACTTTCTCAAACTCGTCAACGTGGGTATTTACTCGTGAGATGGTGTCTTTCAGCTGTTCCAGACCTTGTACCAGGTTCCTATGCTCCTCTGAGTCAACTGTCAAAAGGAAGCAAATCATACAACCTCAATGAAGGTGTCTTATGCATATGCTTTTTTTAAACACTATTTTCAACATTGATGATAATAATAATAATAACATACATAATATTTCATAATATTTAATAATAACATTTCACAATATTTTTGTTCTATTTGAAGTTACAATTACTGTACATAAAAAACACAAAGTATTCAAATTCAAAACAGAACATACAGTTTTCTTGAAAGAAAAACAAAACTAATTCATTTAAAAAAAAACGTACCTTCAGTGTATTTAATTACACGGTCAAATAAAACTGGATATTTTGTGATGCGCTGTGTTATAAGGAGAATTATCTCTGGTATTCCTAATCTCCGCAGGATAGACAGCTGACATAATTTCTGAGAACAGAAAATGGTGTTGTTATCAGAAAGTGAAATGATTCATTGAATAAAATTTTATTTTTTGTTAAATAAAAGAACATTATAAAAAGTCCTTTTAAAACTTGACAATAAAAGTTCAGGTCTTACTCGTATAAAACTCTGGAACTTCTTGTTGTTTTGCATTAAGTCTTTGTAGAAGTTGACTGCATCGGTGTGGTGACTGCAGAACACTCCATAGCAGTATTGCAGTCTGTCTCCTATTTCACCTGAAAACTACACACACAATCATACATGCAGATCAGACAGTAGTAGTACCATTGCTAAAAGCAAAAGATATTTATAATGCCAAAAGTTAATCAAGAAATGTTCAGGTTATTTACAAATGTATACATTTAAAATAAGTCAAAAGACAGTTATAAACACTGCTTAATTTAAACATACATTACCGTTTGAAAATGTTTGGTGTCAAATTTTTTGAAATGTTTTTTCCAAAAAGTCTCTTATGCTCAACATATGCTATATTATTTTATTGAAAATACAATAATATTGCAAAACATTCTTATAACTGCTTTCTATTTTAAAATATTTTAAAATTTAATTTACTGATGAATTTTCAGCTGCCATTACTTCAGTCACAGGTGTCCTAGCAATGTGCTTCAACACATTAACTATGAACACAACTGTTCCACTAAAAAAAAAAAAAAAAATTTCCTGAAGTTTAAGCCTAATAAAAAACCTTTTAGTAAAATGCTTGAATACTTTGATACTTTGTTATATAATGCAATAGCATTAATAGATTAAGTACAGCTTGAGTATCCAAATACTTTTTGGGGCCACTGTATGGCAACCTATTTTAATGTTGAAACAATCATTCCATTCATTTCAAGAAGCACCTGCTGCTTAGCTCAGCTCTGGGGAATGTGGACCCAAAGATCATATGAAGGACAATGGCTATAACTGACAGCTTGGTGATCCAAAGCACGCAGCTAGAGAAACAAAAGTCTAATCCAGGTTGGTACTTGGTCTTTGTCATATAACTAACAATTGAGCCTCAAGACTTTAGATGCATCTGGCATACTGAGAATCTATGCACATCCTACAGTATATATATATATATATATATATATGTATAAAATACCTGTGCGATAACAATGTCTCCAATACTGTGGATGCAGTAATTCTGGGTAGTGCCTGGCTTCAAAGATTCGATTCTTCGCTGTTTAAGGCGGTTGAGGAAAAGCTGATGCAGTTGCAGCAAGTTATCCACCTGTGGAAACAGTCTTTCCAGCTGCATCTCGTCCATTTGCAGGGTCTCACGCAGTTCCCGCACATATACACCCAAAACCAGCTTTAGCGTCCGCACATGGTTTATTTCCGTCTGAATCAGCTCTGTCATAATAATGATAACAATCACATATTGCTCAAGCGATAAACTTTCCTAAGAAAATGAGAAAAAAAAAAAAACGTAATGAAAGCCCATACCATGTATTACATCTTGTCTTTTAATGTCCTCTTTGGAATACTCTTTTAAATATTGCTGGTCAACAGCTAAACTCCAGGTGGGAGCCTCAAAGTCCCGAGCATCTGCTTCCAGATCTTCACGTAGTGCATTATAACGCCCATCTGTGTAGAAGAGGAGTAAATATACACTTACCTTAACATCAAAAAAACAAGACCTGTAATCATGACACATTTAAATCACATAGCTACAGTAACTAAACAGGTCAAATATCCAACCGTCAACATTGATGGTGTCAGCACAGTATGTCAATGGGACATTTGAATCTTCTAGCAAGGGCTTGAATCTCACAGAATCGATTTCTTCCATCTTTTGTTCTGAAAAACAAAAAGAAAACCAATGAGCAAGAAAAACTGTTTTTTCTAAATAAACCAGCAAACAATTCTTAAAGGTGAAGGATCTCATTTCTGTGCCACCAAACAGAATCATACGAATAAAATCTAATATGTCATTTAATAATTCTAATATGCTGATTCGGTGGCCAAAATCATTTTATTCATTATTATTATAAATGTTGAGAACAGTTGTGCTGCTTTATATTTTTGTGGATCCAGTGATGCATTTTTTCACGATTCTTTGATGTTCAAAAGAACAGCACTTATTTGAAACAAAATCTTTTGTAACATTATGTTATGTAAATGTCTTTACTGTCATTTCAATTGATCAATTGAATGTGTCCTTGCTGAATAAAATTTTTTTTTTCCACAAAACAAACAAAAAACTAAAATGATCCTAAAGTTTTGAATGGTGTAAACATCAGTTGAGTCAAAGTTGCTGCTTCATGAAAAAAATCTTTGTAAAGCAGCTGTACCATTACTATAGTTTTTGCCCAGAATGCTAGAGCACTGACCTACGGCTGGAGTGATAAATGGAGACGGTTAAAGTCTGATGGATGCAGGTTCATCTGTGCTGTAAGAGGGTCATGCCTGGTATGTCATGGAGCAGATACAGCCAAACGCAGGATGAATAATCTCTGTCTGAGGAAAAAGAGCAGAACAAATTAGCTTTGGGTCTTTGGATCTGCTACTTAAAAAACATTCTGGATCACTTCACATACATATTGAGACGCAATAACATAAGTTCCATCCAGGTATTCTTACACAGATACAATGCAGAAGTTACTGGGCTTTGAGGATTTACTTCCAGGATTTAAGAAAGTTACAATATTTCTTAAAAAAATTAAATATTATGAGAAATACATAAAATAGTTAATGTCTTACAATTTTTTTCCAAACTGATGGACAAATAGAAAGTATTTTCTGTTGTAATCGGCAACATGTGACAGTTTAAGCAGAAGTGAATGAGGAGGACACATTAAAAAAACACTCTGAGACCATTATTCATTAAAGGGGTCATATGATGCTTTTTGAAAGATCATTATTTTGTGTATTTGGTGTAACAGAATATGTTGACATGCTTTAATGTTCAAAAAACACATTATTTTTCAAATACTGTACATTATTGTAGGTCCTCTATGCCCCGCCTCTCTCAAATGCTTCGTTTTCTACAAAGTCCCTCCTTCAGACAAGCGCAGTCTGCTCTGATTGGCCAACTGGCACATTGCATTGTAATTGTCCGAACACCACAAGAACTTGTCGGAAATGTAACGCCCCTTTCCATAATCGCGAGCTTCAGCTTTCAAAATAAAAGTAAAGACAGTTAATAATGTCCTTAGTTTTACCATCACTTCAACCCCGAAAGGGGAACAGAGTCACGTGACAGACAGTGATGATGCTCGTATGTGTTTGCAGTACACAAGCCGCGATTAAGACAGTTGACTCCACTGTGATGTGACCCTGTCACTCTCTCTCTCCCCCTCTCTCACACGCGCGCGCACCCGCACAGCGCAACTCCGCATTTGAACAGTCAATAGCAAATACTTAAACTAATAACAAAACATACAGTCGCTGATTCAGAAGCACCAGATTGTCATGGCAAAGTCAGAATTACCTAGGTTCACGAAATTAATTAATTACCCTAGGTTCACGAAATGGTCGTCCATAAAATGCGTTGTGATAACATCTGGGTTGTGCTGTTTTGTTGTAAGTAATCTTAATGATTCTTAAATGCATCTACTTTCAGAAGGCCAAATAAAGTGCTTTTGCCTAGAAACACACAGCATCTCCCTGTCACGGCTGCATCAACACTACTGCGGTTACTGAAACCACGCCTTCTTTCTTTGCATGAACATTTGGGCGGCGTTACGTAAATATTTCCACATTGTGACGTAGACACGTGGGGGAGTGTTTGAATGAGCCGCTTTAGAGGGCGTGGCAGAGTCTTAACTTTGATAAAGAATATCTCTTTGGTTTTGAGACTTTAGTCTTTGCAACTTCAGGGATCTTATCTATGCACAATCAGCTTGTAACACTCCAAAGAGAAAGGAAAACTTGAAATCGCATCATATGCCCCCTTTAAACAAGACATTAGAGCTAAAAGTCATTTAAATAGATCCATATGTACAACTTTAGACCTAAATAAGATCAAGAGCTGTTCCACACATTTTGCTTTTAATGATGGCCTTAAAGGCTTATGTGACTATGGCTGTGCAGGTGAAGGTTACAGAAGCATGTCTGACATGAATACACTTCTGGTGAATATATATGATATGATCTGCTTTGGATTGTCTCCAGCACACGCACGTTGAAGTGGAAATTATACGACAAATGTATACGTTGAATGCAATATAAGCCATTTTCATATAAAAGTGTCTGCAAAATGCAAATGCAACGTAGACACAGGCAAGAGAAATAAATGGTTGGTGGGGCTACTGTACGAGTCCGGTTCCATACTTGGAAATCAGGATACTGAAACAAATCTGCTTCTCTGAAACAGCAAACTGGTTTTGGTTTGTCAGATTACTAAGCTCTTGTCAGACAAGGTTAAAGAGCAGAAGGCACATGACTTTGCAGAAAACAGGCTTGATTTTTTTCCCCTTTTGCATGGATATTTATTTTTGGACTGTGGTTTTCTTTTCCCCTACTGACAAATTCAGAGGGAAGTGAACTTCTAATACAAATGCAGATTTGCATAGATAAGGCAACTTTTACTATTTAGGCCTATCTGAGATATGAAATGTTTCTTACAGTTTCCAGTCTGTAAGGCATAAAACTAAAGTACACAAACCCACCAGCCAAATTTACACAGGTAGATTAGCCTATTATATAATTGTATTACACTGCAAAAGTTTGGTGCCAGTAAATAATACTTTTATTTACCAAGGACACATTAAAATAGATTTTTTTGGCAACAATGTAAAAGACTGTCACTAAAACAATTTCAAATAAATGCTGTCCTTTTGAACTTTCCTTTTATCAAACAGTTCTGAAAAATGTCTCACTGTTTCCACAAATATTACACAGCACAACTATTTTCAACATTGATAAGAAATTCGTAATAAGAAATTCTACAATATTTTTGTATTCTGTGTTTATTGCATCAAATAAAGTCTACAGGTAAACACTATATTTTTAGATGCTTTGACAGATCACCAGGTTTTTCAGTATTTTAATCACTTTAAGCAGTTTTGCAGTTCAGCTCAGAAATCTACTTTCAAATCTTCAAAAATTCTATGTAGGCTGGTTTCTTAATTAATACAAGGTCATAAAGTGGCAAGTATAGATATAAAAGAATTAGAAAAATGCTGTTTTAGATGAAGTATTTGATGACACTCTGATGTGACTCATGTTAACTACCCAAAGGCTTCATTCTGAGAATAGCCAAACAAAAACATGTATAAAGACAAGACAATTTACAAAAAAACCCAGAGAAACATGTTGACAAATGTACAACACACTATGAGATTACATTTGTACACCAAAAGGTGTGTCCTAACAAAACACTAAAGACGAACCAATACTGTCTGACACATCAAGGCAATAACACAGTAAGGAGTTTCAGATCCAAACAACACTTGATCCCACTGACTTTAACTGAATGAAAAAAAAAAAGAGAGACTGAGACATTCTTCAAATATCTTCTTTTGTGTCCCACACAAGAAGGAAAGTCATACAGGTTTGGAACAACATGAGGGAGAGTAAATGATGAGAGAATTTACAATTTTATGTGAACTACCCTATAATTGTAGTTGTCATATTAAGCTGTCATAGGAGAAAATCTTTTAACAACAACAACTTAATACATTTAAAATGACTACAGTTGAAAGCACTCTGCTCTGTCTTCAAGAAAGTTATGAAACATCTTGTGAACACACAAACAATGCTTAATAGCACTCAAACAATGTACGCACTGCTATTCATACAGTGCACTCATTCATAAAGACTAGCATGTGTTAGGTGCATGAAGGCAAAATGAACGAAGCAAACCAGAAGAGCGAACCTGCCCATAAACACATGACTTTTGCTCCATTATAAAGAGGAGGATACTGACTAGGATACACATTTCGTACTCAAATCCAGCTGCACCTTGATGAATGGTGGTTAAAGGCACTGACTTGCCATCTCAAAGTGCTGGGAGACCAAGAAGTATCACTACATGGGCTGAGTCACTCAAATTTACGGTTGCAAAGGGGTGGAAAATTTCTGGTAAATTTCCGGAAACTTTCCAAAAATTCCTGGAAAGTTTCCAAAATTTCTGGAATGTTTCCGAAATTTTCTGGAAATGTTCCACCTTTTTGCAACTCTACTCAAATGACACTCAGACCTCCCCTCAGTAGTTATGTAATGCCATTTTCTGCAGGTGGTTTCATTACGGTATACCATTCACGCTAAATGACAACTTCTGCTGCAGGCTGTACCTCCCTTGAATCATCTGCTGGATGGAGATGAGTATAGCCAGTCAAAATGTGGCTAAGGTTTACGCTTATCGGTCAAACGAGAAAAGCAGGCTGCCCCAGTCTGGGTAGAACAACGAACGCCCTCCTTCCTTTACACTGAGTATAAGACACATGAAATTTGACTCTTCCACCATCTTTGTTTTTCTTATAAACTAAAACCCCCCATTCTGAACTGTAACACTACATTGAGGGAGGGCATCGGTTACGTTAATATTAACTGGGTTTGCACAGGTGTGATCACAGGATGCAGCAGCTGCAAAATGTGAGTTTTTTGTTTACACATGCTGTAACTGATTTACTAGTTCTGTTACTGTGTGGAAAACGACTGGCTTGCAAACCGCTTCTGACCATGAAGCCAACCTCCCCTCTCCCTCACACATCAACAGGCCAGATAAAATACAGAAAGCCTCCCTGTTTCTCACAAAAACCAGATAAGCTAAAGATTACCCATAACCTTTAAAGACGATGACCTTTAATGCTAGTCTAAGACAAGGTTTTGTGAGATTCCTGCTGAATGTGGTGAGCTCTTGATCAGAGTAAAGGGACTGACTTTATTGGAGGAATAATGGATGAATAAAGGTGTAGCAGAAAGTTGCATATTATATATGCAAGTATAAGTTTCATATAAGCATAACTGAATGCTGAAGGCTTGTTCCTTTAAACTAACAAGTGCCTATTTGTTACTATATGTTACTGGTACTTAATTTCTAATTTATTCCCTTTAATTATCAATTAGATATCAGTCTGTACTTCAATGATGGTTCATATTTTATACCGTCACAAGCACTTGTTCATCACATCTAGCCTAGTAGCACTTCTTTCTTCTACTAGTAACTATCCAGTTATTGGTATCTATTCCTGATTTACAGTACAAATACCTTTATATGAGGTCCCAATAGTTTCGAGTAATATTTCTTATCTTATTGGTTATTTATTTATAAATAAATACAATTAATAAAAAAACTACACAAGACACTTAATCTTAATATTAGACAAAGATAAAAAAAAACAAAACAAAAAAAACTTTCAGGTGATACTTTTTTTTAAAAAATACATCAGTTAAGCACATCTCTGAATAAAATCGTTGTTTATTTACACTAAAAACAGTGCAGTCCAGTAAAATATGGTTATTTATATATTTATATATACAGTCAGATGATATATACATAATTGTTACTCAAAATAAAATATTAAAAAACTTAATGAAATAACTAAAAATAACAATTACAATACAACAAAATTGCTAAAAATGTAACAATTAAAAATGAAATATTATAGTTTATTATATTAATAAAACCTTAATAGTATCTCAATAGTACTAAAACAACATTGATCAGTGTTTATAGTTAATTAAAAATGCCCCTATAAAGTCAAAAATTGACTATAAACAAATGGAATACAATACCGATGTCTATTTATTGACTACACTGTAAAAAATAAAAAAGTTGAGCCAACTTAAAATTTTAAGGCAACCAGCTTTTTGCAGATTTTTGAGTTCTCTCAACTTATTTCTGTAGGAGA
>JAFVLL020020686.1:0-49594 GCA_021397915.2 Tor tambroides | reverse complement strand
TGCCTTTTTCTCACACCATGTGCGCCTGTGACCATGTGTCAGAACAGGATGTCCCGCCTTCAAATGGTGCTTGATAGTGACTCCAACACCTTATTAGACTGTTCTTTGATACTTTTCAAACATTTTAATTGGTTGCAATCATTTAAAAAATCATGTACTGAACACGGGGCATAAGAAAAACTTTCCGTTGCCTGAGGTCAACACTATGCAGTAGAGGGTTAAAGCAATAGTTCACACAAAATGAAAATTTGCTGAAAATGTCAGACCAAGAGGGTAGATGTGTTTGTTTCATCATCAGAACAGATTTGAAGGAATTTAGCATTATATAATTTGCTTAAACAATGGATCCTCTGCAGTGAACGGGTGCCGTCAGAATGAGAGTACAAACAGCTGATAAAAACATTACAATAATCCATAATAATGGACTTCCGTCCATCAATGAATGACTTGTGAAGCATTTTTTTATCAGTTGTTTGGAACCTCATTCTGATGGCACCCATTCACTGCAAAAGATCCATTGGTGAGCAAATGATGTGATGCAAAATTTCTCCAAATCTGTTCCCATGAAGAAACAAACTCATCTACATCTTGGATGGCCTGAGGGTGAATTTCATTTTTGGGTGAACTACTCCTATTGGCAGTGAAATTGTTTAAATTGATTTAATTTTTTTATTACAACTATATTTATTCATATCGCTTGTCGACATTTCGTAAAAGGCTTTACCAATTCATTTACACATAATTGAGACATTTCTGTAGTCACATCCATACTTAGATGACATTGACTTTTTCCACATTTTGTGTGCTGATTTTTAGGGGAAAAAATCGAGAAACTCCAGAATATATTTAAATAAAGTGAAGCTGAACTAAAAGTACTTGTTTACACTAACTCACATCTGAAAGCATAATTAATAAGTCAAATACTTCATAAAGGAACATCAGTGGTTGAAGGATGTGTAGAATTTTGTAAAAACAGCTGTTCCAATTCTGAGATTCCATGTGGAACTAGTCACATTACATGAACACAAGCTGAAAAGATACCTTTTTAAAGACAGCTGGGTCTGGGAGGGCTGGTCCAAAGAAAGGCACATCATCTCTTGCCGTCACAGATACCTACAATATCACAAAAGAAATTAGGACGGATTTCAGGAAAGCTTCCAAAAAAAGTCTCTAGGCCATTGTTTAACAAGTGGTTTTGCTATATTGGAAAACATCAATGTGTAGACAAAAACTACTGTAGAACTGAATCAGTCATTGTATGTAATCAAGTATGTGAAGCATTCCTATAAGAAATACATTATTTCACATAAATCCATGGCTCAAGCTTCATTTTGAGAGATTCTAAAAAGAGTAATTACCTTATAGAGGACATTATCAGTGCAGGCGTTCTCCACTTGCACCACTACGTAAGCATGAAGGAAATTTGATGCAATCATATCGGGTACAAATGGAGTATTTTCTTCTTGGAACACAATTGCCACAATGTCATTTCCTATATGCCTCTTCCTCTGGAGCTGAAATGAAATCACACCAAGACAACAAAACTGTGAAGTAATAAGAGGAAGCTGCCCATAAGGTCTGCACAACTGATTTAAGATTCACTTCTTTGAACAGACGGGCCAGAACCGAAACCTGAACTGAAAGCTAAAATAGACCATCATGTGTTTGAAAAATTTATATTTGTGGTCTGGAACAGAATCAACACTATTATACCAGTTTGTGAGGTATATTATACTAATTTCATGTCGGTAAAGCACACTACATTTTGTTGCATTACAGTTCTTTTCATTTTGGCTCTAACTGGTAATTTACCCAAAAACAGGATTGTTATAAGTGTAAAAAAAAAAAATCTGGAAAAAAGTATTAATATTGTCCACACAAAACATTCATATTTTTCATATTTTTGTTCATTGACTGGGTAAAATAAAATAAAATAAAATAAAATAAAACAGCCATTAGTTTTACCAAACATAATTTTTCTTTTGATTTTGAGGTGAAATGTCCTGGTTTGTTTTTTTATGATCTTGACATGTTTTGTCAGATTCACCCTTATACTGAAAAAGATTATTTATGAAATTTCCCACAAAATAACAATATTAGATCATAATATTATATTTATTACAAACTGATTTGTGTTTTATTGCACCAATGATGTCAAAGCCCTACATTTCAGAACAATAATTACATTTATACTTGATTTAACATTGCAACAAAACACTATTAGCATTCTGCAGGGTGTCAGTTTTATCTCCTATAAACCTTCAAAGGTTTATCCGATTAGCTTTCCTCAGCTGAACCGTTCGTTCGCTCGTCTTCATAGCTTGCTCATAAATACTTATTAGAGAGTGCTGTCATAACAGAAAAAGTTCACAGACATTCACAAGTTCAAAAGAAAACTGCTTGTCTTTATCATCAAAGTGTTCAGTATATTAAAAAGATATATCGAAGCATGTTTTCAACCCTGTGGCAAACGATGTTTTTAGATAGAAACAAACATTTTAAGGCAAAAACACATTTGTCAGTGCCAGTCTGGAGGGTATTAGCATATGGCTATACTGTAGCTCTCATATAACATCACATATCTCATACAATAGCGATTAAAAAGCAGCAGGTGATGAGTCTGACCCATATGTTATCTCTGGCCGCTGAGGTACCATATTGAAGAGGGTGTGTTTTAGTGGCCAGCTTTTTAAGAGGGCAGTCTGTGCTGAAACCCCTAGGTAATGTTCTCTCTCTGAGCAAAGTAAAGCGTGCATGACAACAGATGGCTTTCCAGGATCAGTCCTTTGCACTGTGTGGTTTGCTTGCTAATTAACAGAGCATGCTGTTGGTCAGCGCATAACACAGTGGCCAAGCATCTCTGGGGGGCTGCAACTGGTAATATAACCGAAACACTAACTGCGACATAAAAAAAATATCCCAGAATGTTACTTGTTTGTCCTAAATGTGCCCATGAATTCATCTATATTTACCCACCCTATATGGGTAACCGAAATTTGATTTAGCTAAGAACAGGAATTTAAAATCTCAGGAATCTAAATTAAACACAATCGAAAAATGTTTTTTATATTTTCTCTACTGATCGTGAATCAAAACAAAACGAAACAAAAATCAAAAAACAAAACAAAACCAAAAATAAGTCAATTAAAAAAAATAAAGCAGAACAAAACAAAAACAAAAAGCAAAAAATAAAATAAAATAAAGCAGGACAAAACAAAACATGAGGTCTTACCTGCTGGGAATCACCTTCAGTGTATGGCAGCTTAGTGGACACGTGGAACATTATCTCTTTATTGTGGAAGTTGTGGTAGACTGACTCGGTTCCCGTCTGACCATGTGTCACATCCAGGCCACCACGAAAGCTGTATTACAAAAGAAGTTCAAAAAGCTTTGAACTACTTCATTGATATTTTCAAACTCAAACATGCTAGCTGTACAAACAACGCTTTGTTGGGACAACATTCTAATCAAACATTACTCAATATTTAACTCTGACCTAGACCTGAAATCAAATGAAAATTATAATAAAATAAGATAACTTTGCTACTGAAGTCTCAACAACAGCTCTCCACCTAACCCTACAATGTGATTGACTGATAGGAATGTTGTTCCAGGACCAGGAAAAAAAAGTCCTATTTGGGTGCTGTTCATGTTAAACACTGTAGGTCTATACCCTTTAAAATCATGAAGTTCAATCTTCTCTCCCAAGAACTCCAGAAACTCAACAAAAGCTGGACTTTCCTCATTGTTTCCGAATAGCTCCTCTTCTGATGTCTGTAGAACAGAGAACATTTTCAGCTCACAAGCCCACAGTTAATATAAATTAAGCAATCCGGGAAAAAAACACTTAAAGGTGATCTAACCTGTGCAAATTTCTGGTAGATGACTCCAAACTTGAAGTTGTTGCTGATAACGTGCTCATCAAAGGTCACAATAAGTCTGGATGCCTTGAAATGGATAACAAATGAAGGTCAGTGAAAGAAATTCACACGATTTGTTCATTCGTTTTTGATGTTTCTGTTCCAGCTTACCTTTGGGTATAAGACAGGATAAAATCGGTCCACATTCACCTCTTCACAGACAAGCTTGAAAATAAAATGTGATTAATTGAATTTACATTTTTCTAATCACATTATTTTATCTGATTACTAAGGCTGTCAGTTTAACATATCAATTTAGTAAAAAAAATAAAACGATTGAAATTTTTTTTCTCATACATAGGGATAAATTATTAAATTAACTTCACAGTCACCTTTTATAAGATTTCATCTGCATTGGACTCAGTAAACATTAACATATGCAAATAATTTAAAGTAATTGAATGCATAATTATAATCGCAAAAAAAGAATAAATAAATAACATTTTAATTGAATTCATCTACATGCTATGCAATTATTGGATTAATTATTTTTAATCCACTGACAGCAATGCAAAATTCTTCTCTGCTCAACTATTTATGTTAATGTCCTACCTTCGCCATCTGGACAACATTAGGGAACTCGGTCAGACAAGAAATTGGTATCACATCATGGTAGGTTTTAAACCTTGACCTACAATTAAAAGTCAGAAGACGCACAGTTAGTGCAGCACTACAAACTAAAATAGTAACACTATAATCAAACTACTCAACTGTTCTTTGCAAACACTTTCTCTGCTAATTCGTCGGAGACAAATTGCTTATGCTCCTCTATTGTAAGTCACTTTGGATAAAAGCGTCTACTAAATGCATTAATGTAAATGTTCTATTTAACAGGAAAGACAAAGAGAGAGTGAAAGAGACAGAAAGAGAGAGAGATGAATGGTAGTTCAACTATCAAAAAATAGCCACGTGAATCACTCCAGCATTCACACGTGCCCTTGTCAATTAGCTTACAGCCAATATGCAACATTCAAAGAGTCCCTGAAGAGCTCCCTGTATGAAAGAGAGGCTTTATAGATCAACCTCTCTCTGACATGCACACTGTCTCTTGTTCCCATCCCCATCATTAAAGGGCCTCGAGACAGGCTTTGGGTTATAAAGAATAGATGTGACCTTGTGTTTCTGCTGCCTATTTTGAGCACTTAAGTCAGAACATCTTCGAAAATGAACAATGAGACAATATGTGACAGGAGAGAGTGGACGTGAATGTTTCTTTAAAAAGAAAAGCATCTCTGCCAGGTTTGTGCACCATTCAGAACTAAATTGAGAATATCATATAAATTCCAATTCAATTTCTTGAACTGGATTCCAATTGAGGTAGCAAAAAGGATTTGTAAATCGAATGTAAGAAAGTAGCATTGAAAGGGAATGAGGGTTTGTTCTGAGGCTCTACTGTATATCAACAATTCACTTTTATATATATCTCCTAAGGTATTTCAGGAACATCTGTAACAAAAGTTATTAATGAAAAACAGAATTCAAAACATTAAAGCAATACATTTTTCATCTGGGAATAGTCAAGAAGTGTTTGAAGTACCTAAACAACAGTCGAAGGTGCTCCTGGTCTCCAATCACATCATACTTCACAGAGAAGACCAGGTGGCTCAGAGCGCTGTCCACTGAGTAATAATTAAAGTGCTCCTGCGGGAAGAGTTATAAATGCATATCCCCTCTGAAAGACTCTTTACATTATCACAGACTCCTAAAAGCTCTGACCTTGACAGACAGCAAACCCAAAGAGTATTATTATTGCAGAGGAACCAACACAAACTATTCTTATAAGAATCATCCATCAATTTGTTAATTAGAGAGAAAATGTAAAAAACTATTTTTTAAATAATATATATCATTTTTATTTTCATACAGTGCCTTTCAGGACCTCAAGGTCGCTTAAAGAAAGAAAAAGGAAACAATAAAATTAATTTCTCTACAAATATGCATAATATATCAGCAACTATAACATACCATACTGTATTAGTCAATATTTAACCTTCTTAAATGATACTCATTGGTTTGATGAGGCTGATACAGTGTCGGATTTTAGTTGACTTTACTATATAAAATTCCAGATTGCACATTGTGGTTGTTTATTTTTCATTAATATCAATATTTTGAATGTAATATTGCCGATTATACTGGTCATTATAGATAGATAGATAGATAGATAGATAGATAGATAGATAGATAGATATTACTGATTTTACTGCTAATAAATAAATAAATAATTAAATATATGTTTCTCAACTCAGAATCTCACCTTGCCCAGGAAGTGTTTCCTATAGATCTTGGCTATGCTGTTAGTTTCCAGTTTAATGTCCTGTGATGCAGGACAAGGGGGCGGTTCCTCTGGTGTAGAGGAGGAGCCTAAATCATGATTGGTCCCTTCAATCCAATAACCCCCAAACTGGGGCAGCAGAATGAGTGGTAAAGTGCCTGTACGACCCAATACCTGCCAGCCAACAAAAACGAAAAGAACAATTTTACAACCAGTATCTCACAACAAGAAAACACACTCATATTTACATATAAAAAAGCCAAACAAGTATGCAACCTCATGGACGCTGGGATACGGGATGTAATCTTCCTCTGTCTGTGGGAGGAATAGAGAGAGATTAGAGCTGTAGACATTGTGAGCCCTTCGTTCGAGTCACTTTAAGCTGCAGATGAAAGAAATATGAAGGTGCATAAAGACTCATGATTCCAAACAAACCCTGAACTATACAATTTTCCCAAGGCCTGGGGTGAGAGCATCACATCACATGTTTATATTGACCTTAAATGCACAGAACTATAACAAAGTACTTCTGTATAGATTCCAGCAAATACATACTTTATGGGCATTTATATTTTAAGAAGAATGTGTGATTCACCTTCATAAACTCATGAAAGTATAAAGCATTCTGTGTATGAGTGCAGCCTAAGGACATGTTCTAGCACAACAAACAACCA
Organism: Tor tambroides; assembly: GCA_021397915.2. Classification (NCBI taxonomy): domain Eukaryota; kingdom Metazoa; phylum Chordata; class Actinopteri; order Cypriniformes; family Cyprinidae; genus Tor; species Tor tambroides. The sequence continues at coordinate 42,725 of JAFVLL020020686.1, read as the reverse complement.
AACAAAGAGCAAAACTAAACAGAAGATACTCAGATACTTTCATATTCAAATACTGTATCTATACACAAGACACGTTTACTTTAATAAGCAAATTAATTTTTCTGATGTTCCTCTGATAGTAGCAGTAAATTAAAATTTACACTGATCTGCAGCATGACAAAAGACTATTTTAACTCATGGCAGCATCTTGAAGGATGCAATACTTATGGCACAAGATGCTGAAACAGATTTGCTCATTTGAACACATTTTATAAAACAATACTTGTATTTTAAATAAGACTTCCATCATTTTAGACTTTTACACTAAGCTACTTGCAATGCATTTCGCCTTACATTTTAGCCAAAAGGTATTTTAATAAGCAATAATTATGCTGCCAACCTTTTGAAACAGCCTTCATGTCATAAGAGCCCTATGATGCATTAAAATGTCAAAATCTTAAAGCAGCAGAGCTTTTCTGAATTTTAAAGCTATGAGAATGAGGGTTAATATGAAAGCATCCATCTGGGACAAAAGCAACATTGTGTGTTTCTGTGCACATGTGATATATGTGAGAACACATTGTAATGACTATAACACTTGATGCTTATTTGTGTGGCTCCAAATATACACACTTACTTTGAGAGGAGGTGGAAGAGTGCACCTCTGCTCGTCCATTCTACTGCTCTGTGTTCATAAAAAGAAGAGGATGTTTAATAAATACAGTTCATTTAAAAAAATACTTCAAATGGAATTAATGTATTTCATATGCATTATTAGAACAGTAAATACCAGAAATTAAAATTCATCCTTTGTTTGTTTTTGGATAAAAGCGTCTGCTAAATGACTAAATGTAAATGTTAATAACTTGAAATAATATATACATGTGATAATTCTCAAAATTTTAAAACATGGTCAATATATACAAAAATTTAAATACAGACATTACACAGAGACACTTAGGCCTGAAACATATTCTACGCAAGTATTCAAGCTTCTAAAGCAATAATGGACATTGGCATAAATATACTTAAAATTTATTTCATGTAAAAGAGTATATAATTAAATTACACAGATATTTAAAAAGAAATTCTATCACCCCCTTTAGGTTTGTTCCAGCCCTTATCTTACTAAAATGTGTAAGAAATACATATTGATTTATTTTTTAAAACTACTGCCTGATAATAGTTTAATTTAAAAAGGCCAGAAGCATAAAATGCTCTTTGTGCTCAAAATATGATGGATCACCAGGTTCAACAGGCATTAAAATGTGCTGGCCAAGTGTTTGCATACTTGCGTAGACTATATTTCTAACAGTGTTTTCAATAAATTCAATTTTAAAGCGAATGAGTGATGTATTAAGAGAGAAACTTAGAATATAGGTGACAGATGACAGCAATAATAAGCAAAGACTGGTAAAGTGTCACCATATTGCAGGTTTAATAAAGGTCAGAGGTCATAAAAAGGGACAGACTGCAGGAAAAGCAATAAACGCAAAACTGGATGAATATGTGGACTTCTCACCTGCATTCGCTCTATTATTGCAAATATATCTGATGTCTGAGAATCAGGAGGAACAGATAAAAGAGGGGGGAGAGAGAGAGGGGGATGAACACAATGAGATCTGACAGTCTGCGAGTCCACTTGACATGAGAACGACTCTCGGCTCTCTCAGTGACAGTGGCTTTGCAGTAATAGATGGAGCTTCCTGCCTTGATCCTACGATCAACAGTGCGTCAGACTACCAGATGTCCTTCCTCCCTATCATACGGTTCATCTCAATGGGAGATGAAGACTGTGAAACAGCATAATTTAACGCGTAGACAGAGCAGCTGTGCGTATGAAGGATGTGACCTGACTTGCTACAGCTGCGGTGTCATATCATTGAGCCCACAGCTAAGAATAAACCAGTATAAGAATGAATTAAAGGAAACTTTGTTCAGAAAGTACTGCCTGCTTATTAGCATGTTTGCTAATGCTAATATTTAGGGTTATGTATTTGAATATAACCCTAAATATTAAACTTTACTTATTCTGCACTTTCTAAGTCAATGGGTTTGCCCTGGCAGATTATAAAGGAAGTTGAAAAAATGTATAGTTTACGTTGAAGGTGGGATAACATAACATACTGTAGCAACACAACAGCCACCTAGCAACCACTTAGCAATATCACAGCCAATCAGAACAACCCTGCAACCTTACAACAACATTACAGCCAATCAGAACACCCCTTCAACCACATAGCAATGCCCTGGAAACTTGGCAGAAAATTTTGCAAAGGCAAACACTACTAAAAAGATCAAGAAATAAATCTAGTTTGTGAGAATGCAGTACCATTTTTAATATTTAATGCTGATAAGACTGCAGAGTCATGTAGGACTCTGCAAAATTCTTGCCAGTAACTGATTTTTCTCAACAAGAAATCACACATACCCAGTTAAACTTGCACTTACATAACACACACTCACACAGTTCAGAGTACCTTAAATGACTTCAATGTAACAAAACACTGTACTGAAACTGGAACTTCGATGTGATTCTCCGTATGGCTTGCTGATTCATCAAACACACACTCCACACACACACATTTACACTTACAATTTACTTCTGTTGTTTTTATGTTAATCTAACTGGGTGTTTCTTTAACAATGCACACTTTTTTGCCTGTTGAATTTTAGAGAGTTTTCTTAAAGCACAAGTTAATATAAAACATCAACTCATATTATTATGATGGATTTTCATGGGTATAGGACACAAAATTCCATACGTAAGTAATACCAAATATAATGAAGGCATGATAAAAAGTTTGCTGATGCAGTTTTGATGCAATCTTCATATACAAAATCTGTTAGTTTTAATATAAATCAACCCCTGGGACAAAATTTGGGGCCATAAAGTCGTGGCCTAATGGATAGAGAGTTGGATTTGTATCCCGAAGGTCGCGGGTTCGAGTCTCAGGTCCGGCAGGGATTGTAGGTGGGGGGAGTGAATGTCCAGCGCTCTCTCCACCCTCAATACCATGACTGAGGTGAGACCCTTGAGCAAGGCACCGAACCCCCAACTGCTCCCCGGGTGCTGCAGCATTGGCTGCCCACTGCTCCGGATGTGTGTTCACAGTGTGTTTGTGTGTGTGTTCACTTCTTACTGCTGTGTGTGTGCACTTGGATACGTTAAATGCAGAGCACAAATTCCGAGTATGGGTCACCATACTTGGCCACATGTCACGTCCTTTCCTTCCTTCCTAAAGTTTAAGATACACCAGTTAAATATCTTTACATTATAACCCAAAGCCTATGCCTAAACCTTGTCCTTGCAGAAACCTCACTGCATTTTTAGATTTAATTAAGACAATAATTAGTCTCCTTATTTGATTAACTGTTGGGCGGTCCCATAATACAGGTCATTTCAAGTTCTTCTATCATTGTGGGCACATCTGGTTCTCACATATGCAGCTAATGAACACTTGACAGAAATGGTATTTCCTAAATTCATTTCACAAATTGTTATGAATCAACCAAGCAGGTTTATTGCATCACAAACTTACAGAGTACATTCTGTACAGATCCTATGTAAGCATGTACGGCTCAAAACCCTCAGATAAATATAATACGATCATATTTCAAATTAACATTTCATTTAAATTCACATTTTCATGACAATTTTCTCCCAAATTCTCATTATCATAATACAACAAAAAATTCTCTTGTAAATACACTAATGTATTATTCAAAATGTAAAGTATTTATACATAAAGATAATATCAGATAGCCTGATTCTCATTACTGAATTGCATCATGAGAGGAAAAAAAATCAATGAGAATCATCATCGATAAAGATAATTAAAAACAAAATCAAAAGTAAAACAACAGCACACATTACAGTAAAAAGAAACTCAATCACGTTACACTAATACATTATGTCTACACTCTTACACTTGGCCTTTCAATATAAACACACACAACCTCACACATTTCACTAAGATTGATTTTTCCTCACTCTTTCATACATTTATTCTACTTACATCACTGAAGCGCCTGCGGTGGTGCATGGCAGCAAGTGCTGGACTGCGAAACCTGTACAAACTCTTAGCCATGATGAAGTCAATTAAATCAGCTGAACCCTTAGAGACACGACTGTGACCGGCAACGAAACACTCTTTGTCTCAATCTTCATATGTTCTACTCATGAGAAAAGCAGCGGGAAGGCAAGAAAAAGGCCGATAGCTTCCTCAATCTGCTACAACTTCCCCAATTCTAGTCAAGCGTGCCATACGAAACAGCCTCTAATGAAGGAAATCACTGGTAGTGACATGTGGATGTGTGTGTGTGTGTGTGTGTGTGTGTGTGTGTGTGTGTGTGTGTGTGCGAGCACAGAAGCGTCATGCCCATTCAAACCGCACATGCCCCCTCAGATTTACAAGCCAAAGGACATGCAAAAAAGCATGTTTTTTTGTATCTTTGATAATTAAATTGCACAATTAAATTGTCCAAAACACTGTTGCAGAAATCGCCAATTATCAAAATGTCAAAACTGCTCTTTTCAATACTTCAAAATGCCTAATGACTGGCTTGTGAAGGTTTGCATGTTTTCTAGAGTGAGTCTGTGAAATCTCATTAATTTTTTATCTAAATCAAAGACCTTCGAGTGACCTTAAGATGTTACCTCAGTAGCGTTATAGCAATACGGTAGAATAACAGGTGAAATTATGTGCATTTTATGCTTCAAAACACAAGCTTCTCTTTCTTTATTCTCCAAATATCTAATATAATACAAAGCTGGAAATATTTCCCATTATATTATAGTGTCAGAAATACTGCTAAAAGCAGGCTCAAAATGTAAAATGGTAAGATGACATAATGTCACAATTGCTGAAAGATAATATGACTTCCTGTTGTCACAATACGGCCACATGTTGCACAACTATTATGCATTTGCCAACACCATATTACAGAAATACTACAACAGCATGAGTGTCGTAGGCAGGCAGGCTATTTAATAACCTTAATGTGAGAATGTTTTAAGGCAATATGACAGAAAACAGCTTCCAAAATGACTATAAATGTGAATAATGTGCAACCAAAGCAGAGTTACGGTGATAGTGTTGGATATAAGCCTCGTTCAAAATGAACTTCTATGTTTTCTAATATTTTCATACAAAAGTTGCATGGTGGTGTTGTGGTAAAACCATCCTGTTGTAATGCTGGTATTGCTCTGGGATTCAAGGGAATTTAATGGAACATCCAAAACCACTGATTCTGGGATCATCCTCCCTCCTGTTCCCAGGATCAAGGTGTTTACAGACTGGAAGGAATTGGTATGGGAAACCCAGAATTTCATTCCTCTGAGGCCGGTTTCTATGCAATGTCTGTTCCCAGAGGAAAAAAAATATTATTTCGCAGAGGTTGCTGAGACTTTTCAGATCTATTTTCATTTCAGTGTCAACTTCCGTCTCAGATGTTCTTCATAAAATTAAGTTGGACAAATAAAAACAGATAGAAATGAGACAATTGCTGACTTGAAGTAAAAGTATAGAGCTACAGTTTATAATAGCTGACGAGAAATGTTTTTGAAATATCTGAAATCTCTTATACTTTAAGATGTTTTCTGAAACTCTAGAGGCATTTACTATTGATTACCAGCATTTTTAAAGGAGAAAACGTGTCAGCAAACATGATGCCAGCAACCACCATGGTCTATAATACCTGGATCTCAATGGCATTTGCTTATTTGGAAAAGAGAATAAAGATTTTATTAATATTTATTCATTAATATTGTGAGTTAGCTATTATTTGATTATATTTTCAGTTTAATTTTAATTCTAGTTTTGTTATGTGCTTTTGTCATTTTTGCTTCTATTTATTTTTATTTCAGTTTTAGTGTTAGCAATTCTAGTACTTCAACATAAACTTATTTGATGTCAGTTAAAATCTCTAGTTATTTAAATTGTTGTTGTTTTTTTCATCAAATATTTGTCAGCGGTAAATGAGCTGTAAATGCCATGTGATGAATTACTCTAGCACTGCAGGAAAATGATGCACGCATTTCCATGCCATTCATAAGCGTCCATCTTGAACTGTGACATGAAGGCCAACAGACAGGAGAAAATGAGTCCATTTAATGCTTTTAGGGGCCCAAAAACAAACATAATGAAACATTTGCCATTTAAAAGTCTCAATTTGCTCTAAATGGAACAATTGGGAAATTTAAAAGAACTCATTTGCAATAATTTTTTTTTGTGTGATAAGATACCTACTCAAATTTTGCAGTATAAAACATTGCTTACTATTAGTAGTTGGGGAATACAACAAACCCCTAATGCAAAGTCTATAATCCACACACAATAAACGTTAAATTAAAAAATGCATGTTAAGGTAACTTGTTTACAATCCAACTTCACTTGGATCATGCTGAAACCAAATTCACAGCCATTATATGCCCAGTGTAGCTCTGCAGAGATGCTGAACTGATTGTATAAGCATCTTGCATTATGAGACTCCTAGCGAAATACATAAATGCTTAACTACACAATCTAGACTGAGCTAATCTTATTCAACCACTCACAATGCCATCGAGACACTAATCATTCTAGGACATCCCTAAACATGGACACTTCAGTCCTCCTGGCTCCCAGAAGCCCTTGTGCTAATGGCTCTCAGAGCTGCTCAGAGACACAGATGGGTTCAATTAAAAAAGCACTTGGGTGTTAAATGAGGGGAATAGGTATCCCTGGAGAAGAGCTAGCAATGGTTCATCTTCATATAATAAAACTTGCTAAAGACTTATTTAACATTTAATATTAAACTACAAAAAGAGCAGTACTTTTTGAAGTTCTGCTCAGTGGGGGTACGTCTGTGGAGACAAGAGAGGCTGAACCTCCTGAAAAATATATTTAAAGCCTCCCTGAATGTTACCTAATGGACCGCCACCGGGTCAGCTGACACTACAAGGTGCCAAAGCGACTGAAGTGCTTTAATTTGCAGTTCATCGGGAGATCTTGATGCCTGGAGGAGCTTTGATTTTTTTTGGGATCAAATTAGCATTCCGTTCTTCAACAAAATGCAACTTCTAAAGTTAAACTTGGATGTTGGTCCTTGAGGGGGAATCTTGGAGCGCTAGCGAAGAATTATCTGGTGACACACTTCAATCGATTAAGCACGAATTACAAAAGAATCCTTTCTGTGGAAGACTGGGAGTGCGGTCTAAAATAAAATAAAGAAATCAATTATGAATTCATAAAATATTAAATTAATATAATAATAATAATAATAATGTTTCCATCTATTTGCCATGAAGAATTCATTGTGTTGGGGGTCAGTAAGATTTTTAATGTTTTTGAAAGAACTTGTATGCTTTAAAATAACTGTTTTCTTTTGTAATACATTTAAAAACGTTATTTATTCCTGTGATGGCAAAGCTGGATTTTCTGCATCATTACTCTAGTCTTCAGTGTCACATGATCCTTCAGAAGTCATTCTAGTATGCTGATGTGATGCTCAAGAAACATTTCATATTATTATTAATGTTGAAAACCTTTATGCTGCTTATTTATTTATTTGTGGGAACGGATACATTTTTTCAGGATTGTTTGATGAACAAAGTTCAAAGGAACAGCATTTATTTGAAACTGAAATCTTTTGTATGTTATAATTGTCTTTACCGTCACTTTTAAACAGTCAAATGCATCCCTACTGAATAAAAGTATTAATTTCGTTTTTAAAAATACAAACAGTATTGTACATTTTTAATTTTAAATAATTTTAATAATATGACGACTGATTTCTTCCTTTAATTTTCTGTGACACTCCAATAATCAAGTCTTCCACAGAAATCAACAAAATGAAAGAAAGAAAAAAAGGAAAGAAGATTATATGGAGTATGCGCACACAAAAAGCAGCAGCTCATATATTTATAATAGAAGGTTGTCACAAGAAAAAGGAAAAGACAGGTGAACAGCAGAAAGAAAGAAATGAGAGAAGGCAGCCGTTTGATATTCCTACCACTTCTCTGACTGAACCCAAGGCTCTGCTAGAATATAACATGATTAGAGGAAAGAGGAGTGAAATGTTAAAACCTGCCAAACCTTTAGAAGAGTCGGAGCAGGTGATGGCAGAAAGGACTTGACCAAACCAGGACGTTCTAACGGGTCAGATATCCGCGGGATTCTTCCATCTTGTTTCCTGTGGACAAACAAAAATCCTCAGAACTAAAGCAGGAGCATTAACAACTCAAGGCAATCAGATCATTCACATTGGCACATTTGTTACAAGTGTCCATCTATATACAGTATATATAGTGATGCATTGTCAAGTATGGTGACCCATACTCGAAATTGGTCCTCTGCATTTAACCCATCCAAGTGCATGCACACAGTAGTGAACACACACCCGGAGCAGTGGGCAGCCAATGTTCCAGCGCCCGGGGAGCAATTTGGGGGGATCTGAAGATCAAATTAGAAATGCTCTGCGTCATTGACTGCTCCATGCTGAGAAGGAATTGATTAGTTAGTATGCAATACAATATGCTGAAAAAGCCACAGGTGTGTATGTGAATGCAGACTGTGAAAGAGTACAGCTCAATGACACACACCACATGGAGTAGAATCAAGCCCTCAGTTTTTGTTCCCTCCCTCCATTGGCCTGTAATTTGACTCAAGCCAGTGCCTCAGTTCAAACACATTATTTCACATCACATCGACTGCACTCAGCTCTCATCGCTTTTAACAACCGATCCTAAATCAATTAAAACTCCCCTGCTATTTGGCACACAATCTGTTCCTCCATGCCAGTCTGGACGCATATGAATGTCTGTCTGAAGGCACGTAACGGTTTTTAGTGCTTTGTTTTACGAGTTGATAATGATCTATTCATCATGACTGAAACCAGATTATTTTTTTATTATTACACTGAATTTTGCATGAGGTGGCCCTACAGTTAATGGCAAAACAGGACCATAAATATAATATAGTGACTTTGGAATTAGATGTTTGGTCTAATATATCTGAAATAAACAGCTTGAAAGCATTGAAAAGCATTTTCAATGAGAGATGACCTCTGGAGGGCAACCTTCAGCGATTTATTCACTGTCAGTATGAAAGCACATTCAGATGGCAAGCCTATATATCATTCAGGTGCTGTCTGTTGGATATTGAATGCAAAAATGGCAAGAGAGTCTCAAAACAGCAAGCTCCAATGTTATTGGCTGACTTATACAATTTCCAGTCAAGGTGGGCAGGTTTAAAAAAAAGAAGAAAGTCAGTTGGGACTTTTCGTGTTTGCAAATTCCCCTTCTACCACAATGAGCACTTTTGAGTAGGAACTAGTGACTGGATTCTTGGCATTTTGGCATGATTTGCAACTTTCTTGACACTTAATCTATGAAAGATAGGAGTTATAGTTACAGATACATTTTATAGTGTAGTTTGAGGCATTCAGTGCACTCTTAAAAATAAAGGTGGGGGCTTTCACAACAACCATTTTTGGTTCTCCAAAGAAACTTCAGTGAACAGTTTTTAAAAGAACCATTTTTTCTTACTGTGGAAACATTTTAAAAATCTATAGAGCCTTTTTCCACTATAAAGAACGTTTTGTGGAATGAAAAAGTTCCATGGATGTTAAAGGTTCTTCATGGAACCATAAGGGCTTTCGCATTGGAGGAACCTTTTCATAGTTCCTAGAACTATTGGCGGAAGTTGTCATAGGAAATTTAGTCCGATTTTCATGCTCTTACATTCACGTAAATTGTGCCTTTACATTCCATCTCTGTCATCACAAAACCAGCTCCAATCAAGGTGTCCTTCATTCGCCAGTTGTTGATGTTTGTAAATGCTGCAAATAAAGACATCGCTGTCTGCTGCTTCAGAATTCTTGCTGCCAGTGCGAATACAACCAGGAAAATGGCTTAGAGGGGGAAAATGGTTCTCTAGGAACCACCATGGCTGGCTAGTTCCTAGAACGACGTGGTGCGAAAGCCACTGTAGATGCCAAAAACGAGCCTTTATTTTTGAGAGTGTTGAGGGATTCAGTAGAACGTAATTGATAAAATGCTGAAAATTTCAGCCCAAAAAGGCGTTTTTGACCAAAACATGCTGCAATGTGGACCAGATCTTGAGATGTTACAGTATTCATTGGTTTGGCTACAATATGTGACACGATTGCTTGAAGGTCTGAACCTCTCATGTGCGGAGTTCACAGAAGATCACAAGACTATGTGAGGACCACATGACATCAAACGAAGTCCAACTAAGGAGAACTGTGAAGCATCTGCTTATGCTGCACAGAAAAGTGACAATTTGCATACTGTTAAAAACCAAATGAAACTGAGGTCACCTTAGACAGCAGGACAAAAAGCCATTTCGGTTGTAAGTGGCTGAGGCACATCTTGAAAGGGATGTCAGATGCCAACAACATCATGTCCTGTCACCAAAGGCACAGCAGTGTTTTGTTAGATCTTTACCTCTTGAGGATCGCCAGAGCTGACTCAATGCATTAGCCTGATGGCAGGTTATGTGCTGAAAAGCCCCCGAAGTCGTCGAGGAGTTTTGACAGCGGTACAAGCTGTTGATTTGTCACAGCACATAAGCCAAGCTTGACTGAGATGTGGCACAAGAGGCTGATACAACACACAATGCCAGCGACATTTCCATAGAGACAGTGAGTGTGGGTATTTGCATTTATTTGAAGACAAATATTACACCAGACAGCTCTAAAAGTATTTCCTCTACAAATTTAATTAATCTTGCATTTTCTGATCCATTTTGATTCCACAAAGTGTTCACCTACACTGTGCTGTTCCTGTGTGTAGCACCTTTCGAAGCACGTTAGGAAAGACGACTTTGTATCTGATAGTAAATCTGCATCCCATATGCATCACCTATTTCAAACTTGAAGAGGTTAACAAATCATAAGAGAGTGCATTTACATTAAATTCTTAAAGGTACAGTAGCAAAAACAGAAGAATCATGTGACGCTAGAGTAATGGCTGCTGAAAAAATCTGGAATAAATTATATTTTAAAATATATTAAAACAGAAAACAGCTATTTTAAATTGTAATAATATCTCACAATATCCCATTCTTTTTTAATTAAATAAATCAGCCTTGGTGGGGGGACTTCTTTCAAAAACATTTAAAAAAAAAAAATCATACCTACCCCAAACTGTTGAGGGGTAGTGTGAGTTTAAGCTTAGTTGTTTAAAACTAAAATTTCCTTCACATGTTGTTAGTGCTATGATCTATCAATTGATCAACAAATAACACTGATATTGAAATTAAATTATTTTAAAAAGTATGACAAGACCCTTTTAAGACCCACATTGGGCAAGGGTTAGGAAAGGCTCAGGAAAACCTGGAGGCAGAAAGAGTTGCAGGATTCATACAGAAAATGCAAAGCAGCGCTGCTCCCTGGGTCTGTCAGGTGCACCTGCTAATACAAATGAATTTGACTATGTTTACATGAATTAGCAATAAGCTATCTGACACTAGCAAAGAACTACAGAACAGAGTGTGCATTAGGAGAAAATCATGTATAAGCATAATAAAGATAAATAGATTACCTGGCAAATGCTGTACGTTCATTTCTCTTCAATTCGCAGAAATGCACAAAACACAAATAAAACTCAATCTTGTCACCTAGGGTAAGTGTGAACGATGAGGAAACCATAAGCGAAATCAAGATGATTTACTAAAGCACTAACATGCCAAAATAAAGATGCAGATGACATTCTTAGTGCAGCTATAGCATCTGTATTTGATGTTATTAATAGTGGAGTTAATATACTAAACACATTCAAATCTAAATCATAAATATCTTTAACCAAAATTTGCAAGAAATCACTACACAGTCACCAAAAAATGGTATCGGCGCATCGCTACCAAAAACAACACCATGCCCCCAAAACAAGCCCACACACGGCTCACTCGTCTTCATCACAACCTGCTCCACTAATGCTGTCTGACACCTCTTCAGCTGACTGCCTCCCACTACGACCACCTGAGCTCCACACCAGCAGAAGACAGACCATCTTATGATGGAGTGACAGAGAGAAAGAGAGAGAGACACATTACTTACTTGTACACATGCACAGACGACAAATCAGTGCTGAGCAATCTGTTCTGCAGCTCTAAACCAAATGGGCAGGTGATAGACAGAGCTCTCGTTTTCCTATCGTTCCCTCCCTCTCTCTCTCTCTCTCTCTCATCCTCCCAACTCTTTCTATTTCTTTCCCTCCCCCTGGCTTCTCACACCATTTTATGACTCACTCCATTCCTGTATCGCCTTTTTTTGGGTTATCAGCCCTGAATCTGTTATTTCTGAACCAGTTTGAGGTTTCTGCATCTCTTTATCGGACCTGTTTTGACATTTTGCCAACTGTCCTTTCTCGTGCCAATATTTCTCCATCCCCACAGCCACCAATACATCCTGCTGATAAAAATGCTGCTTTTGGCTAAAGAAATAGTTCACCAAAATCTGACAATTCAGTTACTCACTCTTCAAATTGATACAAACCTACATAACTTTTGTCTGTGGGACAAAATGAAATGAAATTAAATTAAATGAAACTAAATAAATAAATAAATAAATAAATAAACTTACTTTCTTCTGTAGAAAAGGAGATATTGCAGAGTTGTAATGGTCACTGTTTTCCATGCAAATACTCTGATGGACTAATTGGAGTTATTCAAGCTTTGAACTGTTCATTGTTATTGATAAAATAAATAAATAAATAAATAAAATGAAATGAAATAAATAAAATAAAATAAAAAATTTCCCATACAAATACCCTGACTGGGCTTTCAAGCTTTGCAAAAGCATCATTAGTGCCATAAAATTACGAAGATTCGTAAACAAATCCTTCTTTTGAATCTTTGAATCTTTTAAATTATTCTGTTGATTCAGTTCTCAGATCTGGTGGTCATGATCTGTCAGAACTAAAGTTACAGGTCTGGAATGACATGAAGCTCATGCACCTAAAAGAATGATTTAGACAACTTAACAGCTCAAATAGCATATTTTTGTAAGGTTGAATTAATATAAATACTTTATCAAAAATACTGGCTTCACTTTTTTGCTTTTACAATTCCTTGTCCTTTTAATTTCCAACGTAAATGCTGTACTACAAATACAACTTCTGACAAGTCAAATTCATTTCTATGGTAATTGACAGCATGTCACAGATACTGTCAATAAAGCTTAACTTGTTTTGAACTCAAAACATTCCCTGTGTGTGTGTGTGTGTGTGTGTGTAATAATTCAAGCCTCTTATGTAGTTTTGAAGGATATTATCTGTCAAGCCTACAATTAGCCCAACCCTGCAAAATACCTCAAACGGACTTGCTGCCAATCCCAAACCATTCCCACAGCTGCAGGCATACAGAACCGAACGACTATCTCAGATGGGAACATCCCTCACGGAGACACAGTCACCACAGAGTTCCCATCCGTCCTCACTTTATACAGCAGCAGTAACTGGGTGGTAAAAATCTCATGAAATTAAACAACATTTTTATTTTAACCACCAATATGGTTTCCCATAATACCACATGACTTCTAGAACTACAAACCACAAAAAGTGTATGGAACGAAGAGATCACTATGATCTCGATTGCTTTAGAAATGAAATAAAATGAAATAAAATAAAATAATATATATATTTTTTTTTTTTGCCTTGGCAATGTACTTTATGTAACAATGAAAATCACCTACACCGCATGCACACTCTTCACTTGTCTTGTTACAATGCTTCAGAGGAACAGCATAAATAAAAGCAGCAAGCAATAAAACAAACTGTAATCTGCATCATTTATTCATGGTGTGATGCATGCCGGGAAGTCAAGCAGTCTACATCTATCAATGTTACAACTTACAGTAACATTATACTTTATCCAACCACTCTGAATTTACTTTTGAAGTTGAAACTTTAAAAACTTTTTAAAATTCTAATAAGTTACAAAAGAAATCTCAGTAGTATCTCAGCAGTAAAACTTTCCTTTTTGACAATAATCACCTCACAGCATTTAAAATTCTTCATATAGTATCTTACCAAAGGTGGTTGACTTTATGTAGAACAGCCTCGGAAAGGCTCAGCCGTCTACCATTCCCATTTACTGAATTCCCCAACATGCTTCTCAGCAGCTCCACGCAAATGCACCAGGCCTCTTCTCTCAAAAGCTTTTCTGTCCGACTCAAGTAGACAGAGACTCGGGTTTGAGACATCCACCTGACTGTTGAGTTCTTTGTGTTTATTAGACAGTTGAAGTTTCACTCCTGGCTCTTGGGGAAGTGAAGAAGTCAAACCTGTTTTTAAGTATTCTCTCCATAATTGGTCTTTACTCAGCCCACAGCAGGAGGGTCCAGGATGGATTTCAGGTTAACAAACAAAACCAGCCCCAAGGGCTGGAATACCTGACCATGGAAATGAAAGAGCTGGGTGTTGTTCTCCTTTTGTCATGTCAAGGGAAACATCCAGTCATACTGGATCAATCAAAAATGACCTGAGCAAGTATCTAGATATTTGTTGGTGGGCTATTTTGACACAGAATTCATCTAGCAACTTCCTAGCAACCACCCTAACATGTTAAAAATGAATCAGAACTTCTTTGCAACTGCTGAGGCAAGTTTTGCACAATACACATGTTAATACCATACAAAATGTGTATCAATAATTAACTTGTGCAAATGAATAGGCAAATAAATGGGATGATAAATAGAAAACATATTCCATAAAAAGTATTATATTTGTCTGATTTCAGATATCTTGACTGTGTTTTCTCTGTATGCATGGATGAAATGAATATTCACTGACAACAATGCTTCAAAACAACTGTCTGATCTTAGACACACGACACCATCCGGGCTCTCGGCTGACTCTGGTGTCAGGGGAATTATTTCTGAAATAAAACTGACAGAATTCAGGTTTATTTTCAAACTCCCATTCAAACCTCCCACCTCTCAATCACTCTCTGACTAAAAAAATCCAACTAGCAAATGCTGTTAATCCGTATAGTATCTTTTGCTGCATCCAGAAATAATTATCATAAGAAGAATTTATCAAATAAGAAAACACAGGTAACAATACACTAAAACAGTCAATAAAAATATAGTTTATGCTGAAAATTCCTTTCAGTTTAACCCTGACTTAGCTACCAGGTAACAACAGGGTGGAGACTCTCATCCTTCACAAAATCTGTCTGTTTTCTCACCGGACTAGTTTTACACTAAAAACACAGTCTGAATGAACATTGCATTTGGAAAATTGCATTATAATAAGGGTGTACAGACATAGCATTTCAGACACAAACAGACAAAAAACAGAGACATTTATAAAATCGCTTCATTTTGGAGGGAAAAACATTAAAAACAAAAAACGAATTAAATAATACATTAATAATAATATATTTAAAATGATAAATTTTCCCAAATGCTTTTCTCTATCTATTTACCAGACAAGTTTTAAAAAATGCCACTGGAGAGTTCATAATATTAACATATGGCTGACAAATATTTTTTAAAAAAGGACAAAATTTTAAATAAAAGTGAGTCAAAAGTTATACATTTATATTTGTAGTATGCTAAGTATATTTATTTATCAATTTGAAAAGTAATTTATATATATATATATATTACTTAAATCAATAATATATTCATTCCTTTATTCATTTATTTTTTAGCAGGACACCAATAATAAAGTCTTCCACTAAAATCAACAAAACGACAAAGAAATGAAAAGAAAGTTTGACAAACACAAATTGATAGGGGAAAAACAACAAGGTGAAAAAACCAGTAGGGGGAAAAACAACACATTTAATAGAGTTTCCAGGGTGAAATGAAGGACAGCATCCTGAAGGGCCCAATCACTGCTGCTCAAGCACCTGTTGTCATGTTGAGCTGAGCTTCACTTCCTGTGTGGTGATTCACAACCTCTGTTTGCCCTCTTCAGGCTATATCACAATCACATAGACCCAAACCTCTAGCTCTTCATGTCAAACACCAGCTAAATCAACTGAATCCAGTGTGAAGATGTCATTTACAGATACTAAATGAGTTACATATCTCATAATTACATATTGAGAATTTCTGTAATGCAGGATTCAGAGTAGTGACAGAGGCAGCAAAAACATTATGCATTTCCAACATAACCCATTAACCCATCCAAAATAATCATAACCAATTCTAGATGAACAGCATTTTCTCATCTGTCTAACCAGTTCCCATGTCTTCTTACAATTCCACACTCTGAAATACAGTAAGAAATTGAAATGTAATCGATCTGTTCCATTGTAAAAGTCTGCTCTTTCCAGACTTCAGGTGAGAAGTGTTTTCCAGAGCTCTACACCACCACATAGCAGTGAACAGTTTTCAATGGCACCTTACACAAGCATTTTAATATCCTGTTTCAGACTGTGAAAGCACAGATCTCTGGGGGTTTACTTATCCTGTCAACTTAGATGACTTAAATGACGTCGCTGTGAGGCATAGCTTACTAATGTTCCCCAAAGACCATCGCTGTCCTCACTACACCAGTGTCCTCACAGAATCTGAGTGAACTACAGTCCAAGAACAAACAAAAAAACAAAGCACTGCTGTCCATATCCTACCATAACAAGATTAACGCAACAATTATTTATTGCAAAACCACTTAAATGGACCAAAATGTCCACTTACAGTACAAACATTTTTATCAGTACAAACCATATTATGGCATTATCATTAGTGATAGATCAAGTTCAGTCCAAAGTTTAATACTTAAGAGCAGGGCTTTGTTACAATAAATATTAGTTTAAAAACTATTAAAACTGCAAATAGATTTAAAAAATAAACGAAAACATGGTGTTTTTATATTCAAAGAACAAAATATTTTCCAGGCAATTAATCAATAAATATTTTGTTGTATTTTAAATCAAATTAAATTAAAATCAACTTATTGCAACTTATTTTTGGACAAAGTACCAATACCAAGGATTTCCGGTTATGTATGATGTATGATAAAACAAAACTAAAAATAAAATAAAATAAAATAAAATAAAAAATAAAATAAAATAAAAAATGAAATAAAATAAAATAAAATAAAATAAAATAAAATAAAATAAAAAATAAAAATTAAATTAAATTAAATTAAAATTAAAAATAAAAATAAAATAAACTTATTGCAACTTAATTTTTGGACAAAGTACCATGGTAATATCAAGGATTGTTTGGCTATGTATGGTGCATGATAAGGTAAGGTAAGGTAAGGTAAGGTAAGGTAAGGTAAGGTAAGGTAAGGTAAGGTAAGGTAAGGTAAGGTAAGGTAAGATAAGATAAGATAAGATAAGATAAGATAAGATAAGATAAGATAAGATAAGATAAGATAAGATTATTGCAACTTATTTTTGGACAAAGTACTATGGTAATATCAAGGATTTCTGGATATGTATGGTGCATGAGGAGATGAGATGAGACGAGACGAGATGAGACACATGCATGGATATGTCCCTGTTGTCCCTGGCAGCTTTTATCCCAAGCACATGCTTGTCCCATGAGAAAGGACGTTAGGGACGCCCCATCCAGCGCACAGCTTTTACGATCGCCTCCATACGCCCTTTTACAGCCTACTCCTTATAAATCTGAGAGCTGTCTTAACAATTTTCTCAGGCCTGCAAGATGAAGACCAGCTCAGAAAGCCCACACGGGCCACATCTCTGCAACTGTAACAGCAGAGACATTCATACAGATGAGAATACCAGGCTGATGCGTAATACTGATCTGAATAGGTCTAATCATAAAAGCATTGTGTCTCCAAACAGCACAGGCTCTGACAGCGGCAGTGGGCGTATATGAGAGGAAGTGTTCGGACGCAAAGTGACTCGGTGCAGTGAAATTTCAAACATGCACAACAAAAGAGCACTTGAAAAGGCAAACGATGAAAGTTACAAATACGCTTTAACCTGCTTTTACAGCCAATTCATTACTGTAAGTACTGCTTTTGAGAAGAACGTTTCCAAAATGTTTTATGCGAACAGTGTGTTAGATTTTTATATTTCCAAAGAATAGGATAATGAATCGGGTGACATTTGATCATGTTCAGACTTTCGAACTAACCAATAACGGTCCCTGCTTAGCCAATTAACAGAAAATGGTCATATAATCAACCAACAGCTTCATCAAGAGATAATAAATAAATATTTTTAATAATAAATATTTTCTATTAAATATTGTTTATTTTAATATTTCATATAAATATTAAAAATATTATATAAATACATATTTTTAGTTCTCAAGTGTAGTAAATATTTAGTAAATACTGTATTTTACATTAAAAAATTAAATGAAGCCTATAATATAAAATACAACAAAAGAAAATTAAATAAACTACTGCATTATCCATTAAAAAACAAACAAAAGAAAAACATTTTACAGCCAGTTAAACGATAGTTCACCTAAAAAAGAAAATTCTGTCATAATTTACTCACCCTCCACTTGTTCAAAACCTGTATGACTTTCTTTCTTCTGCTGAAAAAAAAAGAATGTTGGTAACCAAATAGTTGACGGTAGCCATACTATAGAAGTCAATGGCTACCATCAACTATTTGGTTACCAACATTCTTCAAAATATCCTCTTTTGTGTTCAACAGCTGAAAGAAATTCATACAGGTTTAGAACAATTTGAGGGTTAGTATACAATGACAGAATTTTTATTTTTGGGTGAACTATCCCTTTAATGTTAGGTATAATTCATGTAGAGTTATGAGCAATAGTAATACTATTAAAACAACAACTTACAGTGCAAATAGATACATATTCAATGTTTTCATATTCAAAGAACGTCTTTTGTGTCTTCCAATACATGTACAACTAAATTCGGATGTTTATCTGACAACAAACCTCAGGATGAGGGTACTTAATGTGTTTACTTCATGTTTTATGCAACTAAAGTGAGCTGCTGAAACACTTGCTGTCTGAATATATGAAAGAAAAAAGGGGAAAAGACAGAGAGGGGGATATAAAGGAGGACAACAGAAAACAACTGTAAGAAAGCAAGGGAAAAAAAGAATAGTATAAAGATAGCTAGTTTTCACGTGTGCTGTTTCTCTTGGGTCTCTCGTCGCATTAGCATGCACTACGGTGCTCATCTGGGATGATACGCGCGGAGTGAAACCCAGGTCCCGCCATAATTACATTCCGGCATTCGCCCTCTCCCTTCACGTTCCCTCTTCTCTCCAGACACATCCTCTTCACAGCCATTATAAACCAGCTTTACACATAACCACCTCCCTCTGTAGTAATAACACTGTCAGTCAAGCAGGCGTAAAACTTTCCACCAGAAGTATAGGGTGGGGGTGGCTGATGCCAAAGATATTTGAGAGTTTGCTCAAATTTTTATCCAGGTATCTGGATCCAACCTGCCCTTTTCAACTGCTAACACAAATCATACAGTAGTTGAGGTGACCTTTACAGTTATGGAATGGGATGACAAACTTTGTGCCTTGTGTCCAAACATGTGTACATTGGGGGAAAAAAATTATGACACAAATGCCACAGGTTTAAATAAATTATGCAATAAGGTGGTTGTGACACAGTACACTGGGGAAAAAAAGTAAAAATAAATAAATAAATATATACTTCAGCAATACTGTGTATAAATATAAATGTATATATATATATATATATATATATATATATATATATATATATATATATATATATATATATATATATATATATACATACATACATACACACACATACATAAAAGCTTATTATTTAAAAAAAACAAATTTAGTTTAAAAAAAACAACAACAAAAAAAACTATTCGATAAATATTCTCTGAAAATAAAAAAAATATATTTCTTTGAAAACAGGCATTTTTTTCTATTCAATTTTGCTTCTCAGGTACATTTCTCATAATTTACACAAGGATGGTTAGAAAAAAAACAGCAGCAAAAGTTTGACCTTTAATTTGTAAAGGCAGTTATCATTTCCCCTTTGTGTCTGTACCAAGATAATATTTTCAGACTTCAAATGTTTTTTTAAGAAAAGTTAGCGTAATTAATGCATAAATTAAATAATTCAAAAATTGCTTGCTATCAGTGCATTTTATTATATACTTTTAGAACTAACTACTTTTCAGAAAGAGAAGGACTTACCAAATATGTCTTGACCTGGAGAAGGTTTTGTCCACTCTGTGGAGAAAAGAAACATGGTATTGTTCAAAAAGTATACTGCATATAGACTGACAAAACTGTAAGCCATTACAGCCATTACACAATAAGAGCAGCAACTGATTTCACGCTTTTAATACATTCTGACAATCAATCTCCACCCCAGAGCCTGCTAAATGCTAAAGGCTAATCAATTCACCGCTGACGAACTCCTCATGCACTTTAACACTCGACTTGATGTGATAATGACTCAGCAAATTTATCAAGTTAACGAAGGGTTAGGACCAATAGGATAATGAAGAACCACTGAAGCACATCATCAATTAATACAAGCAATTTCCATCGCTAAAATCCTTTGAAACATTTCCACCATCCTCTCTCAGTGTGCAGTATGAGAAACCTTTAACCCCACATCCTATTACTTTGTGTTTATGTATAACGTTTCTTTTGATTTTGACGGAAAACTCAACAGCCTTGCTCAACAAAAGCTGTAGAATTGTACCGAGGGCATTTGCGGTTTTGAGACGCTAATGAGAGAAGCAGCTTCTCTAACGTTTTTCTGAAGAGCAGCTGTGGCTTTGTTCTAAGAATACGCTATGACTCTGCTTGGTTTAAAAACAGCTCAGTCCTCAGATGTGTTCTGAATAAGACCTTTCATAAGACTGAATATCAAAATAGACAATGTTGAACACAATGGCAGTTTCGCATGAAAATTAAACTCCATTTTCCTGGCTAACATAATTGGTGTCATTTGGTATCTTGCCACAAGGTGGTTCTACAAACAAACCCATCTGTTTGATTAAAAACAACATGCATCATTCAACATAAGTGACCTGAGCCAAGTGTTGCACATATAACCATGATCAAATCCTTAAACAAAAAGATGAGACCAAAAGTAACTGTTTTAAAACCAGATGCATTTGGATATCGCCATCTACTGCCTTTGCTGTAAAGGTCAGACCTCCACTGTCAATCACAGCACTAGTGTGTCCTCCAACCTTCTGCTGAGTGCAAGGGAAAAGTGTGGCTGTTGTGTCAACAAAATGAGTTAACACTTCAGGTAGAGCATAGAGTAACAAATATTTCCATAACCTTGAGGGAAAGAACAAACGGTGACTTTGATCATTTATTAGCTGCTGGAGCTTACAGTCTTTCATATTTATTTTAAACAATGAAGTAGGGCTGTCGACTGATTAAAATGTCATTTTAATTACATTACATGCATATTATTTAATCAAAGGGTATTTCATGCTTAAATTTATATGCTTAAAATGACTTGCTGCAGAAGTCAAGAGGATGCAGTTTTGTATTTTTTTTTTGTAATAATTAATGGAATAGATCCAAAATTGTAGATAAGTTCAGAAATTTAGCATTACATCACTTGCTCACAAATGGATCTTCTGTAGTGAATGGGTGCCGTCAGAATGAGAGTCCAAACAGCTGATAAACACATCACAATAATCCACAAGTAATCCACACCACTCCAGTCCATCTATTACCATCCTGTGAACTGAAAAGCTGCGTGTTCATAAGAAACAAATCCATCATTTAGAGCAAGTGATGTAAAGCAAAATTACTCCAAATCTGTTCTGATGAAAAAACAAACTCATTTACATCATGGTTGGCCTGAGGGTAAATTTTCATTTTTGGGAGAACTATTCCATTTATACAGATATACAACCTTGACATATTCTTCAGAAAATGTATCAAGCTAGTTACAAAATTATATGATATTTGGTAAAATTTTGTAATACTGTATTATAAAATATAGGTGCAAAAGCATTAAAAGGTTTGTCATATTTTGTCATATGCAATTATAAACCACTCAGTCTACACAAATGCAATGTAAATACCACATGAGTTCAGGAGTAAATATTGGAGCCCAGCCGCTCAATGTACAAACAAAGCCTATAAACCACCACATGAGGGATCAGTGTGTGTTTGTATGAGCACGTGTCAGTAAACACGCCGGATCAAACAGAACCAGTTTCAGAACATTTATGCAATCCAAAATACAAACCTGTTAGACCTGATGATGTGGGTAAAAAGCCAAAGAGCAACAGATGTGTCACAATACACAATGTCGTTATGGTCGATCTATTTCAATAATCTCATTTCAACACAAAAGTGCTTCAAACTTCACATAGAATGTTTAAGGAAATGGGGACAAGGTGAATGTCACAAATTACTACATGACTCATGTTTCTATTGGCCCTTTTTGTTGGAGAAACACATCTGAGCAACTCTGACGTCATCCTGCCATCATCAAGCCGTCAGCAGTTCAACTGAACCGTTTTAACTGAACAGGCACAACAACACAGAGTCAAGTGACAAAATGTGCAATATAACAGACATTCATACGTGATAACTTCTTTTTGAGAATAAAAGAAACTTTAAAATAAAAGAATCTAGTTATTAAATTAGTTTGTCTGACAGTTGCACTATACATTTTGTACAAAACCTCCTTCTGAATTGATACTAAAACTATACATATATTTAAACATACATACAGTACATGGCGAAGTAATATGTAACAAATTTGGTCAGCAAACCTGGAACTACTTCATAACCATGCAGTAAATTAATCAGCACCTTCAAACGCACATCAACCAATCAGAATCGAGTATTCAGCAGCGTCGTGGTATGACCGTTGTTTACAAGATGTCATGTTCGCTGATACCACTAAATATAGGCAATGAATCAAGTTTCTGGTAAACTGATGAATAGTCTAATACATACATCCTACAAAATGAATTTGGCATCTAAAAAAGAGCAATCAGTGAACATTAACTACAAAAGCATTTAACATGAGAATTCAAAGCCACCGTCATCATACGTGTCCCTCACAGATCCCCTGTAGTGTGTCTTACCCCCCATATGCTCCAAAAGTGAAGCTCCTCTTCCTGTGAGACATTCTTCTGTTTTCCCTCTTAACCTCCTACTCTAACAGTCTCTTCTCCTCCGTCTCCGTCTCTGTTTGACAGAGGGTACTTGTTTTGTGCCTCTGTGTCAGTGTGTGAGATTGTGTCCCTCCTTCTCTGCTTCCCATCCCTCCTCTCCTCCCTGCCTTTCACTACCTGAGATGGAGGATCCACAGCTATGAGCAGGTGCTTGTCTTTCAAATGATTTCTTTACTTTGAGACACACACGTATGGGTCAACGACTAACATGGATGTCCAAGAGAATGAAAGAAAATGAAGAAAACATGAAAATAATACTTTAAAGTCTAGTTTAAAATGTAACCCAGCCTTATGAGAAGTCGTAAATATCTTTACAACTCATACCCAAATCTAACCATGATTAATAATAATAATAATAAAACTAATCATACCTTTTTGTACAATCTTGGATGTACGATATCATACAAGTTGTCAAGAGAGACTGTTGGAAATATCTTTTTTTTTGGTATTTTTTTTTTATTTTAACAATGTGTAATTCCTGAATGCATGTGTAATTATATATATGTGTAAATACACAGTTCTTACATTTTGAATATATGTGAGGCTACTCATTCATTAATGAGTCAGGATGGTTACACACACTGAAATTTTTGTTCACACACACACACAAATAAAAATTACTTCATGTCAAATTCAGACATTCAAAAATACACTTAAAGTGATTGATTGTGAATTTTTTGTGGTCATATGGAACAGTTTGTACAAATGGGAACATTAATATACACTGTAAAAAAAAAAAAAAAATTGAGCCAACTTAAAATTTTAAAGGGGACCTATTATGCCCCTTTTTACAAGATGTAAAATAAGTCTCTGATGTCCCCAGAGCGTATATGTGAAGTTTTAGCTCAATATACCCCACAGATAAATTTTTACAGCTTGTTAAAATTACCACTTTTAGGGCATGAACCAAAACGTGCTGTTTTGAGTGTGTTGCTTTAAATGCGAGTGAACTGTTGCTCCTGGAGAAGAGGGCGGAGCTTCAAGATCTCAAGCTCCCGCATTAGCAGTGCTAGCCTTAGCAAATAAACATTCCTCTATTAATACAAGCCTGTTATCTTTACAGAAAACTACTCAGTTTCAAAGTCAGTCATCTGATTATACTGTGCATAATAAATTCGCGTTTATGAATTGCACAGACGGGGAGCACGGCGGGATAAAAACAACAACATAACTGGTCTCATGCTATCACAAACTTTATAAGTCCCACTTCTGATTATGAGCTCAACAACTTCAAGCGATCGACTCACATTGCTTTCATACGCAACTTTTAACTACCGCATTCCTATTCACGATCATTCTGGCAGCACTTGAAGGCAGCATCAGTGCAAACACACAAGAGACAATGGTAGCTTTAGCATCATTAGCCTTACAAAGTGCCAAGAATCTCTTTCAGAAAGGCAATTTGGAAAACAAACGCGTGATACTTACTTTGTCTGGAGCTGACGTTCGTGCACGAAGCGTTGGTATTGATTCATAAACATTTAGGGGATGTTACCGATTTTTTCCGGGATATTTCCTTCGAAAATTAAATTTAACCACAGTGTCCTCGGCTCAGATGGGGGGAGATTATGGCGACTCCTATGTTTATTAGTGCATCCCAAAACACAACACTTGTAAAGCCTCTTTGGTGCTGATATTGTATATATCTCCAGTAATGGTGGACCGCAGCTTCTCACTCAGGGCTGTGTTTATGCTAATAGGGCAGAGAGCGTCACAAATGGGCAGGACTTTTTCCCCTCGGTGACGTGCACAGAGGGAGAATCTGAAACAGCTCGTTTGGAGAGACTGTTTATGATTTATTGATTTTATAAAAAAATGAGTTGGTGGATTTTTAACATTATAGGCTGGTTGTTTTCACACACTGCGGCCACACAACTGTGTTCAAACACCTTATAAAAGTGATTTTTGCATAATAGGTCCCCTTTAAGGCAACCAGCTTCAGCAGATTTTTGAGTTTTCTCAACTTGTTGTTTTAAGTTTATACAAAAAAAAAGTTGAGAATCTCCAACAAAAACAAGTTGAGAGAAATCAAAAATCTGCTGAAGCTGGTTGCCTTAAAATTTTAAGTTGGCTCAACTTTTTTTTTTTAACAGTGTATTCTGCATGCTGCTCAACACTGAATATAAAGCTCTAATATAATAAAACACTCCCACTGGTGCTGTACAACTGATGAATTTAACAGCATGATATATTACATTCAATAAACTCACACTAAATGTATTAGAACTTCTTCAATTAAAACTTAATTGAGAACTAGCTGTACTATTTTCTCAGACAGATCCCTAAAAGACAAACATATATAACCTTTGGTAACCTCAGGCTCAGATAAATGGATGTTTACTGTATGAAAACAATGGCAACAGCACAATGCACTCTCTCATATCAGCTGATGAAGAGCTCAGTCTTACACAGTCAGAGTAAATAAACATCTCTTGCTTGCTCGTTTATCTTTCTCTCAATTAGTTGTTAAACAATGATTATTTTTTATTTAACTTAATAGCAGAATGGCCGTTACTATGGTAACAACCCATTATTCTTTGATAGCTCATTAAAATTTAATCCCAGTTATGTTTCATTTAAGTCATTAATGCTTCTCAAAAAACTCCAAAAGGAAAATAGCAATTAAGGGAATAGTTCACCCCAAAATGAAAATTTGCTGAAAATTTACTCACCTTCTGCTCATCCAAGATGTAGATGACTTCATCAGAACATATTTGGAGAAATTTAGTATTACATAACTCGCTCACCAGTGGATCCTCTGCAGTGAATGGGTGCAAGTTAACAAATTCTTCATTAAAGCATTTTAATTTTAAACAGTTACTTCTGGGCAAAATCCAAAACACATAATAATGCTTCCTCTAGCGAAAAAGTTCATCCCCTGTTGTCCGGTCACATCAAAAAACCACCAACATAATTGTTTAAAACTCTTTTGAACTGTTTTCAGTGCTTGATCTGTGCATATTTCTCTCCTGATTCAGACAAGATGGCTTTTACACTGGAAAAAACAATATTATGGACTGTAAAACATCTTAATGATGGCTTTGTTATTTGTAAACACTCAGTTTTTCACTTCACAGGATGTTAATTGATGGACTGGAGTAGTGTGGATTACTTGGATTATTGTGATCTTTTTATCAGCTATTTGGACTCTCATTCTGACAGCACCCATTCACTACAGAGGATCTATTGGTGAGCAAATGATGTAATATTACATAAATTTCTCCAAAATTTGTAAAATACATAGCACAACCCAATTCCCTGTGCCACATGAGCTAGCCCCAAGTCAGAGCCTTAAAATAAGTCTAAAACAATCAAAAGTGACCCAAAGGGGACATCCAAAGTCAATTCAATAAAAGAGATTATTTTAGGTTGGGTAGCCGTTAGTGTCCTCATCTGAGAGGCGGACGGTGTCTAGTGTCTGCAGCACAGGACATTTCATAATAACTTTGAAATGTCGTGTCATGGGGTCGGACTGTCTGAGACAAAAGACATTAGAGCTTTTCTTCTACAGCTAATGCTTAAGGTGACCATTCATTTTTAAAGGGACGCCACTTTAGAGAGCCCAATTTATCGGTGGGCATTACCGATTATTTAGGATTCATGTGATATGATCAGTAGGTAAAATATATGTGGCCTAGTACAAATGTGGCTTGAGATATTTCCTTGTCTATTATTTCTTGTCCAGCTCTTCCTTATGAATAAAAGTGGCAAAAAATTAAATATGTTTAAAAAAATTATGTATATATATTTTTTTATTATATATATATATATAGAGAGAGAGAGAGAGAGAGAGAAAATAATAATAATAATAATAATAATAATAATAATAATAATAGAAAATATTTTTATAATATTTGAGAGTGGAAAGTTGAAAACAAGCTAAATGTCTGACTGGTTAACAGAAAAATACACTTTTAAGATAGTTTTATGGGATTTTTTCCTGAAAAGGACCTTTAGATTAACATACTTGTCCCCAAAATTAATAAATTAAAACTTCATTTACATCCTCACCATTTTGACTCTTTCTTTGTCTCTCTCTCTCTCTCTCTCTATGTCCTCTGTGGGTACACATGGAGGTAGAAACAGGACTATTTACTCTGGTTAATTTGTGAACAGCTGATATGGGAAGGGCAGCAGCAGATTAATTAGTCTGCAACACCCCCTGTCACACACACACACACACACACACGTCTGGTTTGCTATCCTTGTGGGGACTCTCCATAGGCGTAATGGTTTTTCTGCTGTACAGATCTATTTTCTATTGCCCTACACCTAAACCTACCCCTTATAGGAAACTTTCTGCATTTTTAGATTTTCAAAAAAATGAATTCTGTGTGATTTATAAGCTTGTTTACCCATGGGGACCTCAATTTAGGTCCCCACCGTGACACAAGTCCCCATGAGTCTGTGTGTATTCAGGTTTAAATCCCCACCAGGATATAAAAACAGGTACACACACACACACACACACACACACAATTGAAAGCAGGTCAAAAAAGTCAAAAGCAGCTACAAGAAAAAGTAATGCAGCAGTGTCCTTTAAGAGGCCAAACAGCATGACGCCTGAATGAAATGTTCAGACATACACGCTCAATAATAACAGAATAAAATCTCTGACAAGTACAGTAAAGAAATTCAATTTAGGGGAAATTAAAGATGCCCTTTCCACTTTAACATAAAAGGCATCAACTGATTTAAATTACTGTAAGTTGGACAGTGTTTCCTGCAATAAGTTCGAAATGAAGTCTATGTGCTAAAGTGGTTTCTGTTCAACTTATGGTTAACTGAATTCAGGCCAGGCCAGTAAGTTCCTGAGAAGCTTAAAGTGTAAAGCAGAAATGTGGCAGTAAGGGATTTGGATTAGCACTGCCACCATGTGGTACCACACTCCCAGTGCACATCCCATAATTCAACATTACAGTACCACAAATAAAAAAAAAACATCAATCAAACTCTTAAGACGTAACATTACTTCTTTTCCATAAGTCAAACACGCTGCAGCCTACTCAAGTTTCACCCAATAATGGAAATTCTGTAATACAGGACAAAGAAAGCAACATACCAAGGATCATAAAAGTACTAGTGCATTACATTCCAAGTATTCTTAAGTCACATTAGTCATTTTGCCCATACTTAATTCTCACGCACGCTCATGCACAATCAAACCTGGTGCATCAAGATGTATAACTCACAATATAACATGAATGGCTTCTAAAGTCGTATTTACTACTAGAAAACCCTTACACGTTTCCAAGTTGGGCAGGCCATAAACTTTAAACATGGTGGAGGGGAGATCAATTGCTGTAGTGACTGATATTTTTTATTTCTTATATATATATATATATATATAAATAAAAAAATATATAAGTCACTACAGCTTTTTTTTTTACACAATTTTTTTTTTATCACAACAGCCCTGTCTTGTCATTAAAGTCTTGCATATTACGTATATAAATAACCAATTAATGTATATTGTATATTTTATATACAGCAAAAATATAACTGAATGTATGTAACTTGTATGTAACTGAAATTCCAAAAATGTCAGCAAACTGCCTATCTAATGCAATTAAAGTATACAGTAAATCAAGTAGGCAAAAATGAACCTGGCATCCTCCATAATTCCTAGTTCATTGTGACAACAAAGCACTTGAACATGACAAACTCTTAATTATGACTTCTGAAGTGAGGAGTAGGAAATAACACATGAAGGCAGCATAAATGTCAGTAGTTTTTGCATGTCATGTGACCAACCTGTTAGAAGCCATAGATGTAGTTGCAGCCTAAACATTCTGCTAAATATCTTTTTTGTATTCCACTGAAGAAAGAAAGTCATACAGGCTTGGAATGACATGAGGGTCAGAATTTATATAAAACACTCACACCAAACAAAGCACTTATGGTTATGATACTCTTAAGGTCGTCACATTTATCAAAAATAATTTCGGGGACGAAATCTAGTCATTCCAACAGGAATCTGCACAAAAAAGTTGCTTGTGTTCAAGTTGATCATGCAAATTGTTGACCAGCAGAAAGCTGCTTGGTTTAAAAGTCCCTTCTTTGTGAGAGGTGATTCATGCTACACTATTGACAATTCAGCTTCTTTCACCCACTTAAATTTTGCCAAAAAAGGTGACCGCACTTTTACGATAAAGCACCGGCTCCTGGGTAGAGTTAATAAAAGGAGAAAAGTGAAGTCGCTGAATGAGGTTTTATGACAGCGTACCTTCAGCTCAATGTCAGGTGTGGTTACCTGGCAACACGTATTGCTGTCTGCTGTGAGATACAACGCTGTCTATTGTCTCTTTCAGCACTTTGGATAGAGGCGGGCAACTGAGGGCACATGTAGACACACGAGCAGACAACCACATGCGAATACACTGCCGTCCGTGTTTCTTTTCTAAGAACGCATGTTATTTACCAAGTGCGGCGTGAACGACAACAGCATGTGTTCTCTACAGAAACCCATCAATTTACATCTGCAGTCTGCTGAGAAGAAGAGCCCAGTATACAAGTTTTCACAGAGCGCTTATAGGAGAAACAGGACTGCCTCAGGCTGTGAGCAGGCAATGCTGGGAGTCCAATCAAATAACCTCCATCTGAGCAAGGTTTCAGCATCTCTCTTCCTGCAATGCTTTTAACACAACAACAGACAATATTTTAATTTATTATTAAAGTATTAGATTAAAACTATATATTGAAAAATATTTATTGCGTAAATAGTGTCTTTTTTCTACAAATTATTATAAAGAGCATTTAATACATTTCAAAAGTCTTTTATATGAAACTGAAATTTTTTAGTATTCTAAAGCAGCTTTACAGAAAATAAAATCATACACCAGTGTGCAAGCTAAAGGATGCAGTGGCAAAGAAAAACTTTCTAGAAATAACACAGGCTATGCTTAAACATAAGGTGAACATTTAAAAATAAATCAAAATCTCATTATACTGCAATAATGCTCATATTTTTTATAATGTAGCTTAACTTTTTTTAATAACTAAAATGAATTCTGTAAATAATAAATAAATAAATCCACAAACTGACAGTTTTTTTAAATGTTAATGTATATACTATTATAGTAATTATTCATTTTAAATTAGTTTTTATTTTTAAGTTTTTCATTTTCATTTTACTGTAAGTTTTAGTCACTTGGTTATTTTTTGTCATTTTTATTAGTTTTTGTTTTTTCTATTCAGCTTTAATTTTTACTTCAGATACTTTACTTTGTATTTGTTATATTTCAGTTTTAGCTTCAGTATTTTTTTTTCTTCAAACCATATTTATTTCAGTTAGTTACAAGGCAACATTTCTAATCTTTGTCTATAAATATTTTTACCTAATCCAAGTTCTTCATCTAATATCTATATTCTATTACAGATTTATTGAAAAATATTTTTTTTCAAGTTTTAGATAATGATAACAACACTGCTCTCAGACCTCAGTTTGAAAACACTACTAGACATTACTACACTCTTAAAAATAAAGGTTCTTGATTGGCATCAATGGTTCCACAAAGAACCTTTACTGTCCATGGAACCTTTTCATTCCACAAAAGGTTTTTACAGTGGAAAAAGGCTCTTTGAAAGGTTCTTTGGGGAACCAAAAATGGTTCTTCTATGGAACCTTTATTCTTAAGAGTGTAGCGAATCGAAGCAAGTCAAATCACTAACACCACCCAGGAAATGACATAGCAGCACTCTCATCAACACTCTCACCAACATAGTAAAGCAATGGTGAGTTTAGTACAGGGACACATCCTCTAAAAATCTAGTTTATTCTTCAAAGCACCCAGAGCGGGTGACAGTGTGGATTGTGTAAGTTCCTCCACATTTTGGCGATCTGCACATTCATATATCACCACAGCTCATCTTCCCTCTGTGTGCTCCGCCTTAGATCTGCTCTTCAGTGTGATCTTCAAAGCCTGCGGCACCGTTTCATGGCTTACTGCTCGGGTTGACCGATCTCAGCCAGCGTGTGTTGTTCTGTCTGACCGATCTCTCTCCCCCCCACCGCGTGTCTGACCTCCAGATGAGCGAGCACTGCCGGCAGACCGAGGCTGCTTGAGACATCACAGTCGAGCAGAGCGAGTGCGAGCGAGAGGGAAAAAGCGATAAGAATGTGTCACAAAGAATGTGTCTCAAAGTGTAAGAGTGAAACGCTGTGTGCATATGTGTGTGTCTGGGTGAAATCTGCAGTAAATGAGACTCGGTCTGGCCTCAGACAATGACCCTCTTCAACCGAACAGGAACGCCATCACTGAGTACTTTCTATGCAACTTAACTGAACCTGTCTGCATAAACGCATTTCAAATAGACAGACAGGATGGTTACAGAGATACTCCCAGAGGAAAATCTTGAGCTATTTCCAAGACTTTTCAGCTATATTTCATTTAAATATGCAGATGTTTCTCCTAAGATTCTTTACAAATAGAAACAACTGATTTACAGTATAACATTAATGCAAATAGCATCGCTCAGATCGTCTGGTCTTGGAATAATTTGATGCGAAATATTTGAGTTTATACTGAAATCTTTAACTTTATCTGAACTGTTTCTCCTAGACAGCAATGAGTTTCAAAGAAAAGCAAATGGAGACTTTTGTGTCTTTTGCTTCTCCAATTTTTCTCTTGAGAGAAAGAGCAGTGTCTCAAAGTGTGCTCAGAAAAGTCAGAGATTTCAATGTGAACTCAAATATTTCTCATCAACTTCTTTCCAAGACCAATTTGTAAGGTAATAATTGTCTTATTTGTCTTTTTATTTACCCTAGGCAACTTTAAAGACAAAGTTGACCTTTGAAAGAAGCTAAACTGAGAACTGCAAATCTGAGCATTTGTTTTCTCTAAATTTATTTAAAGTAGAAATAAATGAAATTACAAGCATATTTTTGGGCTAAAGTCTCCATTTGCTCTCTATATAATCTCATTACTGTCTAAGAAGAAAAATCTGACATTTCTACATTCTTAAAAATAAAGGTTCTTTGTGGCATCTGTGGTTTCATGAAGAACCTTTAACATTCACGGAATCTTTCCATTCCATAAAACATTCTTTATAGTGAAAAAAGGTTCTTTAAATGTTTAAAATCTACTAAATGGTTCTTTGGAGAAACAAAATTGTTCTTTTATTGTATTGATGCAAAAACCCCTTCTTAGAACCTACAGGGTTTGGTTTAAAAGAGATAAAACAAGAAAAGCATTATAGGTAGTTGTGAAAATGGTAGGAGACAGAGGGAAAGAAAGAGTTAAAGAACCATGAAGCAAGCATCTTGTCATGATTGTGTTGGCACGTCCGCTCCTGGCTCCTGCTCTGCAATGTCGTGTCACCAAATGGCCAAAGTGATGCCAGTGTTGCTGTGGCAGAAACAGAGCCTGGCAGGGTTATCAGAATTTCTCCTGTCCACCAATGCACATTTTCTATAAAATACGGACTAAATGTGATTCTTACATATGGACATACCTGTAAAATATCACAGTTAATTTTTTTAAAAATATGCTGGTTTTGCACTTTCAACATCTTGCTCCAACGCTGACTTCTGTTCTAATACAATGACATATGGGTAATGTTTCCAGTCATCTGACCAAACACACTCCAAATGGGGCGAGAATGACTTGAGGGTTTGATTTTTGAAACTTTCAGATGGCTAGGCATCTGTCTGCTTTTGGCGGTTTGCATTGAGACCATAGTGACACAGTGAACAAATGTATTTCACACGCTCTTCATATTTGAGCCAGAAATCGTGAACTTCTACCAGTCAGTCTGTTAAGTCCGAAACTAATGTTTTTTTCTTTTTTCAAACCAACTGATAAAAATCTGTTCACAGGTCTGAAAAAGTGTCAAAAGAAAAAAAAAAAAGTTAAGCTACAAGCATGAACGGCTGCCCTAACCTCGCAGTATAAAGCTGTATCTTGGGAGTCAAGCTGGCACAGAGCACAACAGGACGGCACTGCCATTTGTCAGTTGTTAACAGTCATCAGAGTGGAAATGTAACCCTGTGTAGTTCTGGACCATTAACCATTTTAAGCTGCCTGGATCATGTTTTTCAAGGAATAAGCTATGGGAAGCTGTGATTTACTGTGATTTTACCATGCCTAAGGCATACTGTTGGACACAAATCTAACTGAAGTGCCTAAAATTACATTAAATATGGTCAAATCATTGCAATAAACAACCACTTGTGTCTTTTTGTTATTAAAAAAAACAGGAACATAGTTTTTATGGTCACCCAAGGCAATCCATTGGTGCACAAAAAAATAATTCATTTTTTTGTATTTCAATAATATTTTAGAGCTGTTTTGTAATCATACTGTATCTTTCCATGTTTGGGTTCAATCTACAGTACACTTTCATATTTCAGTGACAAAAAAGCATTATTGGCAAGAAAATGTGACAGTGCAACTCAGACTGTTGGCAAACAGAAACTGATTTTAAATTGCATTTTTATAGCATATGAAATGATCAGAGTAAACAAACAGCATAAACAAACAGCGTAAA
Source organism: Tor tambroides (assembly GCA_021397915.2). NCBI lineage: Eukaryota > Metazoa > Chordata > Actinopteri > Cypriniformes > Cyprinidae > Tor > Tor tambroides. The sequence continues at coordinate 9,166 of JAFVLL020020686.1, read as the reverse complement.
CACTGGGATGTCTGATTGAAATGATTATGCCTGATTGTACACATACTGATTAATGCGACACCTGACGCTCTGAAAACAAGGGAGTGCGAGTCTGTCTGTGTGTGTGTGTGTGTGTGTGTGTGTGTGTGTATAAAATAGCATTCCACAGCAAAACATTTGCACCCAACAGCTACAAAATCAAACAACTACTCTCTTTGTCACCCTCAAGTTGTTCCAGACACATGCAATTCTCTGTTGGACTTCTTCTGTGGAACGCTCAGCAGAATCTTTACAATGAAAATGGATGGTGACCAGGGTTGGCAAGCTCCAAAAATTACAAAAAGCCATAACAAAATCATAAAAGCATCTATATGATTCAAGGACTATATTACAACCTGCTGAAGTCATTTGAAACTGAAACTGACCAGATTTACCAGAGCAGGACATGCTCTCACATAATTACACCACATATAATTTAGCAATTATACTGTACTTGCAGACTTGTAACACAATTACAAACAAATATGTAAAAACCTCCATGTTACCCCTGAGATTTCCTTAACATCATAACCAATGTTATAGTCAAATAACATGACTCTCCTAAAGGAATAAAAATTATACAATGTAAACAATATGAATATAACCCCATATTCAAAAACACAACTTAAATAAGACAGAAGCTAACTAAGCTCACTCCTCAACTGTGACTCCTGAAATTGCAATTATTTAGCTGTAACTAAACTGTGTGCAATTGTGACCATAAAAGAGGACTAACAAACATATTGTGCTACTGTGTGAATGTACACTGTTTAAAAAAAATAAAAAATAAAAAAAAGCAGCTGTGATTGCGGAAACTTTACTCTAAAAAAAATATGGTAGCAACATCGTAGGTTAGGGTTTCATCTTAAATTTACAGTAAATCATATATTTCATTAACTGATATAAAAAAAAACTAATATACATAACAGACAAAAAAGAGGAAGCAGTTATTTCAATAAAAAAAATTTTTTTAAAAAATCAAATGTGAGGTTTCACATAGGGAATTCTGGGAGTGTCAGTTTACATAATTTTCACTGTAAATTACACAATGACTTGTTCTTTTTTAACAGTATATTTTACTGTAAAATTACATAATTAGTCCTGTTAGATTTATTACAGTTTTTCACTGTAAGGAAACTTACTGCTAACCAATTAACAGTTTTTTTAAAGTAGAAATTTTTACAGTTTTTTACTATTTGAAATTACAATCATTTTTTACAGTATAGCCTCAGAGAATTATGGGTAAGCTCTTTTGATTTGGGCCAGTAAGTTACCACTGAATGTGACAGCGAGAACTACACGGCCATCAGACTGGAACATAAGTGCTGCTGGCAGACGTCAAACAGATTCTGCATCCATGCGATGGGGGAAAATGTCACATGTAGACTAAAGAAAACAGATTTTTATATGCTCTGCAGGGGTATTCATGGAGCATGTCATAATCATGCTAGAAGCTGACATGCATGTTAGTCACAAGTGTTCTACTGAGGCCAATGTATGAGTCTGAGTATAGGACATGCTGGTTTAATATTCTGATTTAACCATAAAATTACATTTTAATTCATATTCACCACATTTATGTAACTGCAATGAATAACATACATCTTTGACTACTACAATTGGTGAAAAGGTCAGTAATAATAAGCAATGCTAAATATTTTAAAAACAGCTTTAATAGCAAACCACCTTTTTTTGCTTGAATTTTGCCTCAAAGCCAGACATATTCTATTAGTTCTGATATAACACAAAAGATAAACAGCTTCCATGTCTGTGATTTTTCACAGCAGGATGAATAGCATGTCACTGTTGCAAGATTTATCTTCCTGTTGTGTGGTAATAACACTCAATTATAGTGTGAAAAAATGAGGATGTGTTGCAGTTTCTAAAGAGCTAGACCTGTATATCACTGGTCTGACACAGAGCTCAGAAACTGCAGTTTCCAGTCTACTGCTGGTTTATTTATGAAGCTCGGGGGGGGGGGGCATCTTGAGCAAAGGGAGCATGATAGGGCTCGCTAGGACACAGCATGATGAGAAGAAGAGAGAATCCAGACCAATTTAATATTCCTTCTGTGAAGATGTTTTGGCCAAAGCCTGAGCCACCAGATGACAAGAGCCAGTTGTGATTAAAAAACAAACCTCGTCTTAATTGGTGCATCTGTCAAAAAATACAGGTCATATTTCACCACAAATGATATTCTGCGTAAAGAAAACAAAGCCTTGCTCTGTGGCATTATTATTTTAAATGACAATTAAACAGAATTGTCCACAATTCTCATTACTGTTACAGAAAAAAAAAACTTCTCATATTGCATCATTATATAAAATAATGCTATAGAAGTATTTAGTATACACACGATTTGAAATTGTAAAGCACTTTTGAAAATATGCATCATGGTCGTATTTTACCACGCACTGAAATTTATTTTCATTTCAATATTAAAACTGTTCATGGCTAAGACATTATTTCATTTTTGCATTACAGTAATGACAATGAGCTTAACCGGCTAAAATTAAAGTGCATGAAAAATGAAAATCTTAATGCCACTAATAGGGTTTCATTTTTTAAACTGAATGTGTGACCCTGGACCACAAAACCAGTCTTAAGTGTCAATTTTTCAAAATTGAGATTTATACATCATCTGAAAGCTGAATAAATAATCTTTCCATTGATGTATGGTTTGTTAGGATAGGACAATATTTGGCCGAGATACAACTATTTGAAAATCTGGAATCTGAGGGTGCAAAAAACTCAGAATATTGAGAAAATCACCTTTAAAGTTGTCCAAATGAAGTTCTTAGCAATGTATATTACTAATAAAAAATGAAGTTTTGATATATTTACGGTAGGAAATTTACAAAATATCTTCATGGAACATGATCTTTACTTAATGTCCTAATGATTTTTGGCATAAAAGAAAAATCAATAATTTTGACCCATACAATGTATTTTTGGCTATTGCTACAAATATACCCCAGCGACTTAAGACTGGTTTTGTGGTCCACGGTCACATATATATTTATTTAAATAAAAAAAAAATCTATGTGTGAAAATATGCACATTTATAAATATAAATAATACAAATATATACTGTATATGTTAAAAAAAAATCCTTCTGATTTTGAGGTGAAATAGGATGTGGACACACATGAGGTTCCATAGAAAAGCTAAGAGTATCTCTTTTTTACTATAATTGCACAACATCTCACATTTTTCACGGTACAAACCATTCTGATGGTTTTTTGCTCTGCCGTTCTGCTCTACATCCTGCAGGTCCTCAGGGATTGTCCAAGAAGCAGGAGTAAATCAGTTTCACTCTCGGTGTGGCCAAGTGCTGAGGCAATTTCTCAGATCAGGAAAACAACGAAACTGCTGCCTCATTTCTAATGTCCACAGGTCAACAGTTCAGTGGATTTACTAACACAGTCAGCGGGATATTCGTTTTTCAAAATCAAAGGAACCTCTGCGAGTGAGGAAATTATTTTTCTTTTTCCGTAGAACATGAAAGCAGATATTTAGCAGAAAATCCAATCAATTTTTCTATGAAATGAAAAAGTGTTTCTTCTATAGGAACATCAATCACAAATTTAAACATTAAATGTGGGACTAAAATGAATTGGGTCTAAATATTGCCCTTATGACTCTTGCACTGTATTTCAAGGTCTCTAAAACCATACAATAGCTTTGCATGAGTAAAAGTTCAAAATTGAAGTCATCATTAAGTTGTTATCATTTTGGAACTTAATGGTCACGGTCACCATCCATTTTCACAGTATGAAAGCAATGCTAACCAAAAAATGAAATGCTAATGAATTTTGACTTATTTACAGATATGACACTCAGCTCAATAGTATCCTCTATACGGCATATCAGACCACGTTAAAACTCATTCTCAGACCCACAGGGATTAATTACATTGTGATGGGTCTTAGCCCAAGCGCACATCAGGCTGTTCGTCTGAGCAGAGGGGAGTAATATCCCCTGGCAGCCTCAGTAAAATGGTAAGCAACGTGAACAGACCTCATGAATATCAATTATGCATTAAGCGGAACTGTGGTAAATTAGTAGGCTGGTCTATTGTGGAGGCAATGAGAGCATGCAAACTCTTGCATATTCATACCGGTTCGCCGGAGTCGACTAAACTCGGATATTTGCTTGAAAAACAAATCAATGTTGAAATTCATGCATGCACCGATGGTTAATTCTGATAATGGTTACCCCAGTAACTCCATTAGACAGCAATCTGCATATCTGCTTGTTTAATTACCAGAAGACCATTAGTAGGACGCCATTATCATTCCCACGGGTTGAAAAAGGAACTTTGTGATGAGAAATTGGATAATGAACCACATTCCATGTCGACAATGTGCTATTAATGACTTCTCTTCTGCTTCTGTTAAAACATCACGGCGAACAACAGGTTTGAACTGATAATTGGTTGTGTTTATAAATGCATAAACTGAATTTGCAGCATTTTTTTCCTGAATCATCACAAGGCAATTAAGATAATGATGACTATAATCTGTTTTCTGTGGAAGGGCCCCTGTCTCAATTAATAGGTGCCGTTGTTGTGTGAGCACTGTTCACATGTCTAATTAGTGTCTAATGGAAGATCGCTTATGATCCGTGTGTTTCTGTGGGGGGTGTAAGAATAAATTCATCAGGGAAGAAAATTACTTCAGAAGATATATATATATATATTAGTGCTGTCAATCGATTAAAAAAAATTAATTAATTAATCGCATATTTTTCTAAAATTAATGTACAATGTACAAACAACATAAAGACAGTATATTTTTAATATTTCTTTAATGGCATCGTTTTTATGATTGAAGGCCAGCATCACTGATATCAATACCACTGATGTCTCTATAAAATAGTTTTTTCCCCTGAATATTTCACCACTGACTGTAGCCATTCAGCATTACAGTATAATTTAGATCTATAAATTTTAACATTTATTAGACTTAACTTCTAATTTAAGTGAACTTAAAACAATCATCACATGAACCTATTATAATAAATTACATATTTAGCTACTTGTGCCCTTCAGCAGAAATATACAGAAAATGAATACTTACCAAACACTAAATTCTAAATTAAATATAGATGAACCCATTAAAGCTATAAAAGTTAATGATTTCCTCTTTTTTTCTTTGGTTCTTGGATTAATAGGCATCATAGCAGCTGGTTATTAGCTTATTTGCCTGCTATAGCTTTAAAAGCTGCTGCTGCTGAACGTGACGAGGATCTGACATGCGTCTTATTTTCTCACAAATCTCTTTACCTTTTCTGACCCACTTCAAGTCTTAAAAGTCTCTACTAATGAGCGGACGAGTTGAATCGGGTGTTTTAGATGAGGGAGACAGTGCTGGGGTGCCTCAGGACAGTTTTTAAAACCATTTCAGAGGCATGTTCTTAAATGTGACGCATATATAACATATTGCATGCATGCACGCAGTTTTAAGGCAGCTTTAATCGCCTTTTTGGTAACTTCATTCCTTAACTGACGGCATAACTAGGATATTGCATGCACGTAGTTTTTTTCGCTGCTTGATATGAAATGATACAGGCTACAGCGCGCGCCGGCACCTTTGTGCGTGTATTTGAAGAGCGCACGCTACGAGCACAGTATCTTTTCCGCGCTCGTTTGACTCGCGCCTGGCGAGGAGGCGAAGTTAGAGCGCGTTTGAAACATCTCCCATTTGATGTGGTCATAAAGACGTTCTACATCTAAATAAACGCAATCCTTTTCAAGAAAAAAGAGAGGCAGCAGTTGCAAATGGGGTGGCCAACCCTAGCCCCGCCCCTGCGTTAATTGCGTTAAATATTTTTAACGCATTAATCAGAAAAAATTAATCGCATGCGTTAACGCGCTAATTTTGACACCACTAATATATATATATATATATGGAAACCCATTTTTGCAATAAAAAATTGCAAGTGCCAGTTATAAAGTCAGAATTGCAATATAAAAATTCACAATTACATTTTTTCACTCAGTGGCAGAAACGGGCTTCCATACATATATCTAGGGGTGGAATGGATCACAAAATCCATTATTTGGATCACACTGAATTTGAGGTATGGGTCAGATCATTTTTCAAATCAGTAAAATGAGGGGGTGAGACCAATGTAACTTTGCTTTGAATTTATTACTTAATTACACTTTATGTACTTCTTCATCAAAAACTATTAGCCTAACTAATAAATTTCAAACATGATTAAACAATAACAACTGAACAGTCAGTAATAAAATAAGAACAAATACACAAATCAGAAGCACAGATAAATACAATAAAACAAATTTACAATAAAATAAGGCCTAGCATTAATATTCAGGTACAGAAATGTCAGAGTTAAGTAACATCACTTCATAGTGTTCACCGTGTAAATTAAATACAGATTAAGTTTACAGATTAAATGACAGACAACAGCAGGTATTTATAGACTGCTGTCACTTTAAGACTGAATACTGAAGAATGCACATATCCAATATAATGTTACACTTCCAATTTCTTTCTGTTTATGCTCACATCACTTAAGACATAACTGACCGTGTTTATGAGAATACTTGCCAAGATAGGTATTTTGAGATAATTTATCTATTTTTATACATCTTATAATTTATCTAATATAATCTATCTATCTATCTATCTATTTATCTATCACCATTCAAAAGTTTGGGGTCTGTAAGATTTTTTTAATGTTTTTGAAAGAAGTCTCTTATGCTCACCAAGGCTGCATTTATTTGATATAAATATACATTAAAAACGCAAATATTGTGAAATATTTTTGCAATTTAAAATAACTGTTTTCTATTTTAATATATTTTAAAATGTAATTTATTCCACTCTAGTCTTCAATGTTACACAATCCTTCAGAAATCATTCTAATACACTGATTTGCTGCTCAATAAACATTTCTTATTATTATCAATATTGAAAACAGTGCTGTATGTATGTATGTACATCCTTCACAAGTGTGTCTCTATTTGACTACTCAATTCTCACTATGCTACATGAGAAAGACTGCAGTAAGACACTGTCGGTTGTCCAGAACCTCCATTAAATTGATCAATGATTCAATCACACCACTTCCTGGTTGTAGGTGTATGTGTGTGCACCTTCCTGTAATGAAAGTTCCGCATAGACAGTGTTGTAGTGAGAGCAGACAGGATTGGAAAGCTCATAAGACTTGTGGTCTCCTCCAGTTTCTTTTAGTGAACTTTTGAGTCATGGACTCTGGTCCTCAAATTGAACTTTGTCTCCAAAGATTGCATGCATTCACAACTAGCTATATTAGGTTACAAACTGCTCTCGGTTCAGCCCGATGTTTTAGCTAGTCAGCTTCACCAGAAGAGGAATTTATTGTGTAACATCATAGCTCAGGTGGAAAAAGTTCACCCAAAAATAAATCATTTGTCATCATTTGCTCACCCTCATGTCATTCCAAACCTGTTTGACTTCCTTGCGTCTGTGGAAAATAAAAGGAGAAATTCTGTACAGGTTGCACTTTTCCATGTACTTACAATGAATGGAGACTGACACAACAGCACCATAAAAGCATCATAAAAATGGTCCATCTGACCGGTGTCGTATTTCCCAAGTCTATTGAAGCCATATAACATCTTTGTGCTACAAATAGACCAAATTGAAGGTAATATTATTCACTGTGAGCTGTTAACTACTTCAAACGGATCACAGAGAGAACAAAGTTAAAATTATCTTAATGATGGATTTGTTTATTACAAACATACTTCTTTTTGCTTCACAAGATGTTTATTGATGGACTGGAGTCGTGTGGATTATTTGTTGGAATTGTGATGTTTTTATCAGCTGTTTGGACTCTTATTCTGACGGCAATTTCTCCAAATCTGTTCTGATAAAGAAACAAACTCATCTACATCTCGGATGGCCTGAGGGTGAGTACATTTCCAGCTAATTTTCATTTTGGGTCAACTATTCCTTTAAGAAGAACATTAAGACAAGCAAATGATAAAAAGTAATATTTTTGGATGAACTTCTCCTCAGTGACACTTTAAATATAAAGTATATTTATATTCTTATACCACAATCCCTTAGGAGCATTGAAAATAGAAAGAAAAGAGAAATGTCGGAGTGCAAATCAAAATCTGTGACATTTGAAACTTTCCGCGAGACATTTCCAAGTCTTTTTCCCTGAGGAAAACTCTGAGCGTGCAGCGTGCAACTTTCACAAGCACCTCATTTGCACCCCATTTAATCTAGAAGGAACAATTAAGATGTTAAAGATCTTTCCTTTCTATTTGCAGTCAGTATGCAATGTTTCCTGTCACTGTTGGCATTTGTTCAGAAAGCCTTCCTGATTCTAAACATGTTTGTTTGGTGTGTTCGCTCCCCATCTCAATGTGACAACTAGAACAGCATCTGCTGGAATTCGTGTTTAACATTGAGGAGCCGTCTGAGCCGTCCAAAAGCTAATTGGGGTCGTGCCGTCAGAGAAAAGAGCTTCGAAGAATAAGCCCGGCGAGCAAAACAAGTTCATTTGTTCTCACTATAACACCAAGCTGAGCTGCAAACATCACAGTGATAGCAAAATCCTTTTATTACATCATACGCTTCTGTTGGGATCAGAAGAACAGCAACCCGTGGACAGTTCTAATATAATGGCAGAATTAAACCAATCAGGAATATTGTATTCGTGGCTGAATGGCAATTAAGTCGACACAATAACACAGAGGAGAGCTTACAGCAAATAAATTATTCAGATAGCTCAGCAGCAACCTAAAACTAATGACAATGTTTAATGAATTTATGTTGTGCTCCCTATGCCTCCAATAATTCCCTTAAAGGTACAGCAGGAAAAAAATTGACAGCAAAAACCACAGACTGAAAATGTGAAATTAAACAAAAGTAACTCATACAGTATCTCACAGAAGTGAGTACACCCCTCACATTTTTGTAAATATTTTATTATATCTTTTCATGTGACAACACTGAAGAAATGACACTTTGCTACAGTGTAAATTAGTGAGTGTACAGCTTGTATAACAGTGTAAATTTGCTGTCCGCTGTAGCAAATTAGCTCGAAAGGGGAATATTTCTCATTAATTATAACTGGTTATAATTAATAATAAATATTTAGATTAGATTTTAGAATTAACTGT
>JAFVLL020020683.1:0-29092 GCA_021397915.2 Tor tambroides | reverse complement strand
AAATATAAACGTTGGATTCAACATTGGCCGTAGATCTGCGCGCACAGTCCTTTCCTTGAAATCCATTCTGCAGTTAGCATCATACAGCATCATATTGCCACCATGGCAAAAAGAACACAAGGCAGTGTAATGGCACGACCGATTCACCTGCTGCAAGCCCTGTTAGCACACCTCCCGCCCGGATGACAACGCAAGAAGTATGTCATTGTAAGTCCATGCGCAACCGCACGAACAACCGTGAACAACAGTTTCTTCGCTCAGGCAATCCATCTCATGAACACTTGACAATAATTGTGTAACACACACTATTTATACACTTATTTATCTTACACACATACTTAGTCTACATTTCAAATTTCCACATAATATACCTGTACATACAAAACTGTCTATTGTAATATACCTGTACAAACAATTGTCAATTTGTATATTGTTATTCCCTATTTACTTGTTCTATTTTTTATTCTTCTTTTATTATCTGTGTTTTTTGTTCTGTCACTGTCATTCTGTTGCACTGTGGAAGCTTCTGTCACGAAAACAAATTCCTCGTATGTGTAAACATACCTGGCAATAAAGCTCATTCTGATTCTTATTCTTCTGATTCTGAAGATATTTTGAGAAATGTTTGTTCACACAACTGAAGTCAATGGCCACCAAAACTTTGGTTCAGTTTGTATGGTAACCAACATTTTTTACTTAATTTAGGTTCTACTAACTAAGCCATACAAGTTTGAAATGACATGAGTGTGAGTAAATGATGACATGTTTATTCCTTAATATTATCCACTAAAAGCCTAAACATACCTAAAATTTCAAAACTCAAAAATTATTACAGTTTGAGTATAAAAAATCTGGTAGCACTTTATTTTACAGTCCTGTTAATCATGTACATACTATGTTCTTATTATAGTAATTACAATATCTAGGTAAAACTAGGTATTTACCCTAAACCTAACCCTACCCCATGTAGTTACCTTATATTACCAGTACTTTCTTAAGTAGGTATACTGTAAGTACATGTAAGTGCACGTACTGCAAAATAAAGTGCAACCAAAAATCCTTTATGGATGTCAGAAAAAAAAGAAATATCTTAAATCATGGTTTATAATATTTTAAGTATGATATGACCCCTTTAAACCATCCACCTTTTCTCAAAAGCCTTCTGAGCGTGCCCGGTAACTTCTGCCCATCAGTACCGTTATATGTCACTGTCAGATATGAAGGACTGAGGGAGGAAAAGAGGAAGAGGGTTAGCGGTAATTTAAAGCATTAAATATGAATCATGGATGATATTACGGTGACCAGCATGGCTCTTGGCCAGAAACTCCCTCTTCCACATGCAAGGACATGACACAAAAAGATGCCATGTCCTCAGGATGTAAGACAATAAATTAAAAAAAAAAAAAAATGAGTGATATAGGGAGAAAGAGGTGGAGGAGAGGTGAATTTGTGCTACATGTAGCATGAACTGATGTACTGAGAAGCAGAATGCAGGAGACTGTAGGAGAGGTTGCTGCAAGACAATACAGCCGAAATGATATCAGATGTGCAATGAGAAAGAATAGAGGAGACTGGAAAAATGAAGGTGCAGTAAGAAAGACAAACAAAATTAAGAAAAGGTACAAAGGGAGATAAAGTTAAAATGAGAAGAAGAAAAATAAATAAAATACCAGAAATGCATATGTACATTTACATGTTAAAATATATTAAAGTAAATATTACAACACTGCTCAAAGGTTTGGAGGAAGATTTTTATTTTAAGTAATTGATATATATATTCAGGAAGGATGCTTAAATTGATCAAAAGAGGCAGTAATGACCTTTACTAAAAATTTACTTGTTTAACCCTTAATGAATGAATGAATGCATGAATGAATGAATGAATGAAAAAAATCTTGGTTACCAGAAAAATATTAAGCAGCACAACTGTTTTTAACAATTGATAATACTAAGAAATGTTACTTGTGCTCCAAATCAGCATATTAGAATGATATCTGAAGAATCATGTGGTACTGAAGACTGGAGAAATGGCTGCTGGAAAACCCATATTTTATTCAATGCATATATGATAGAAAACAAACAGCAGGAACTATGCATTCAAACACATACTCAGATGTAGAGTCATAACATTACTAGAAAGGTAATGGTCCAAAGACTGCATAACAGTCTGGACTCCACGACTCCCCTTATCTACACAGCCATTTATAGAAACATCAAAGCATCCAATGGCAATACCTTGAGGTCGCTAAACTGCTGATAACCCTTCCGAAAATGCAATGGAACATTAGACGTCACCTGAATTGCAAATTAAATAGCTGATTTTCTTTCTGCAGATTAAATTGCCTGTTGCTGTGGGCAAAGATAAATCATTGATAAAATATGACTTATGCAGCATTCATGAGACACTTCGACACAGCATGCTCACAGGTTCTAGGTGAGGGGTACTTAAAAACAGCACACGTGTGAGATGGAGTCAGATAAAATACTAATGAACAAAATCAACTTAGCTTAAATGTAAAGATTTGGGAACAGAGATTATAATAAAGCCTTTTATAGTGTAAGTTCCCTTAATAATGTAAATGCTGTGACCCTGTGATGCTTCCAGAACATTGCTATTTGTTTGAGTGGCCTACATGTGTCAAATTGTAGACATTCAACCAATGGTGTGTGTTTAGGGTGGTACTGCTTGTTTGTAACAGATGGCACAGAAATTACATACTTCACCTTTAAAATGCATTTATTAAAATTCATGTGTTTACTGTGTCCTAAAATGTTAGATCAACCTTACAAGCCAAAAAATAAAAATAAAAAAAAATAAAAAAACAGCCTCACAGAAGCTCTAAATGGATTTCAAGGTGCTCCCTTGTCCTCTCTTGACCTACATGTCATCTCTGTGATTTCCACTGCAATCACCTTAAATGATGGCTGTGCTAAGAGCCTTGAGGTGAACTAAAAACCATGCATGAAACTGTGCATCCATGTGTCATCTGTCAGTCCCACCAATCCCATCTTTCTCACACACACTTGAGCACACAGCTCTTTCTGAGAGCCCTGATGGTACATCTCTCTGAATACCAGACACAGACAGCATAGAGTGCCTTTGAAGTCATATAAAAAAAAAAGTGCACAGACAACACCAGTACCTAAACGTTCTTTGACATGTGACATGACGTCCTCAACTTAGCTTAAATTTAAATAAAGTCATAAAGTGCTTTATATTGTGCAGAATGTTTCAATTGTGTTCGCACAATTAAAGTTAATGGGGTCTAAAACAACACTAGACCCCACTGACTTTTTACTGCATGAACGAGACATTTTTAGAATATTTCTTTTTGTTTTCCACATATACAGACTTGGAATGATGTTCTGTAAATGATGACAATTTTTATTTTGGAGAAAGCTATCCTTATAAAATTAACATGAACATTTGGCAGATGCTTTTATCCAAAACAGTTTAAAGCCTATTCATACCAAAAACGATAACTATAACAATAACTATATTATACTATATGACGATAACATTCTGTTTATTATAAACATGCACTGCAGAATCATTCTAAAAAAGAAACATCGCTGTCACTAGCTGTGTCCCAATTTAGAGGCTTTGCATCCTTTGAAAGACATGGAAAACCACGAAGGTCAGACCAAGCGTTGTTAACTGGACTTTTAATAAAAGTTATATTGAACAGTCTGAAAACACAACAGTGTGTCTAAATATGTTCACCTTAGTCCATTTTGTACATACTGTAATTAAAACTATAAACTATCTATAAAATTGCATCATAATAAGATATAAGCAAACATATAAACCTCTTTAAAATGTTGATGATTTTAAATGATTCTCAATTAAGTAGAAAACAAATACTTACATTTAAAAGTATAATTCGGCATTTTCTCTCAAAAAAATCCTATCGTCACTGATACGCAATAAATCTTGGGATAGTTTTTTTTTCCTAAACAGTGACAGTCATCAGAACTCAAACTCACAATTTGCTAAACATTTTATGCATCACCAAGGGAGTCATTACACTCATTTTCAAGCCACTGAAAGGACCTTTCCAAATCCAGTGTGACTACTGAGGTCACTGAAGACTAATCAAGCCCTGAGAACTCTTGTGAGAACCTTTCATCTGTTTGATTAATCATTCATGTTAAGTGTTTAGTGAGCATCTCATTCTTTGTGCTGTGGCTTATGCCTTCTGTCCCCAGGGCCCATAAAACACCCCTCATAATACCATCACACACACTCACACATATCACTTACCCCTCTGAGTGCAGAGAGCACTTCCTCATGAATACTGCTCTCAGATTCAGACTTGCTTTCAATAATGAACTAGTGTTCATAAATAATACTCTTAGTTTAGTCCCAGTGTCACACGCTCAGCTGGGATAGCAGTGAAATTATCAAGGTTTCAGAATGCACAAAAGCTTGTGTGATAATTTTGTGTGGCTATTTACTGATGCAGGATGTGTGAATCTATGTGCTGACTGATTGGAGCATGAGTGGGTGCTTCCAATCCATTCTCTATGGGAGATGAAGGTCAGGATTGGGGGATTGACGGATTGACAGCGGTGCAGGGCAAATAAATTGCTGAACTTCATGCAAATGAGAGGCAAGAGCAGTCAATCATTGTGAGGTGAAGGCAAGCCAAGTCTGTGACGTCTGTCATGAGCATTTCAAAATCTGGTGCTGGAGTTTCTGGTGGATGGAATTTGAATCAGATCTAATCAAAATCTAATCTTAAAGAGATAGTTCACCCAAAAATTCATAATGAAATCTGAAAGATTTTTGTCCCTTCACATAACTACTGAACCACTTTTATGCTGATTATTGGAGTATTTAAGTCCAAATTTTCTGAAGATACCCGATCGCTTTATATGATGAACAGATTTAATTTAGACTTTTATTTGCAGATAATTTACATTATTTACATTGATAAGCAAACATAGAAGCTCAACCATACACTAAAAAATACTGGGTTAAATATAACCCAGCGCTGGGTAAAATATGGACGAACCCAGCAATTGGGTTGTTTTTACCCAGCGGTTGGGTTACCGCCCAGAAGGCTGGGTTAAACATTTAACCCAACTGTTGGTTGAAAACAACCCAGCATGTGTTCTGTCCAACGTTTACCCAGCACTGTGTTGATTTTAACCCAGCATTTTTTAAAGTGTAGTTTTATTTATTTTCAGACAGTTTATGTGGCAGATCATCTAAACACTAGTAACATCATACACCATTTCTAAACTAATACATTTTGATATTTGCATCACATAACCAGCTCCATATGTATGGTTTTTCTGACATGGTAAACTTGCTCAGTAGCGCACCTAGTACAGCACTGCACTTGTGATGCAGAGCTTGAGCATGAGTTCCTTGAAAAATGAATCATGATTTAAAAAACCCCAAAAAGCTTAAAGAATTGTAGAAGCAAGCTAAAATTGCATGGTTGCTTCAGCATATACATTTTCATGTTATATTTGTTTTGGTTAACACGATAAGTTAAGTTTAGGGTACGGTTTGATATATTATTCCGGAAACAATAGAGCATTAACCTTTTATCCCCACAAACTGGACATTTCATTTCTGAACTGCCGTGAAATTTTCAATGTAATATTTAGCAGAAATATGTTTTTCCAATGAGTTTGGGTTGCTTGTTTTAATTAAAAATTGCATTTTGATTACAAAAAAATATAAGGAAACGTCTAATTCCAAAGAAGCACAGATGCTCTTTGGATCATTCTCAAATCATAATGGAGAACATGATCATCAGGTTCAAAATAATGAACAAATAAACATTCAGAATGATTTTTTTTACACCACAGTACATTAGAGTTAAGAGGAAGGTATCACAAAGATCAGATTCTCATTGTGCACTTCACAATATCACTGAATAAAAAAGGACTGTGGAGCTTGTTTCATGAACAAATGGACATCAAATGAATGGTTTAACCTAACAAAGCCAAACCCAGCATTAAGATCGTTCTCTCATTTTGTCAAACGGTTTCGCTTATACCACCAAATTCTCAATTTATCTTTAGAGTATGACATAATGATCTGACAGCACCCTTTGAAAAATGCTCACAAGCTTTTAAAATCCGAGACCTGAGTCTGCCAGCCACCCTACTCAAATACAGGGGCAGTGCCATGTCAGTGTGGATTGGCACCACTTACATAAAGAGAGGTCCATTAATGAGTCTGGAGATGAGGAACAATTTTGCGTGAACAGCTAATCGATGTAAGCCCTTGTGAGCATTACTTTTCAGCACTCATTGAGAAGCACTTCTCTCTTGAGGCAGGTGCCCTCCAGCAAATGAGGAAAGAGCTCCCTAAAGTCTGACACACAGACACACACATACGCACCTCCCGTCCACAGCCCTTAATATGAGCTATCCATCCTCTTCCATGCCCTATGAAATATGCCTGTAAATTACCACTAATGAGACCGCAAATGCAAGCTCGGCTCCGACTGTCAGGGTGATACATGCAGGGAGAGCAGACGGACGACCCCTCTTATGACTCAGGGCTGGTGCTGGGGAGTTTTGTTGCAGGTATTGAATAACTTCATGCAAAGTCTTAGCTCCACCAATACCACACTGCACAGTTTTTTTGTTTTTTTGTCACAGTTGAGAAAGCTGTTACAACTGAAGCTTTATGATTTAGCTTAATGATAAACTACCCTTCTAAACAGTTAGTTGCCAATTTCTGACAAAAAAAAAAAAAAATGTTAAGGAGGCGATGTATTTTAAATATAAGAATGTTAAAAGATGCAATACTTATTTATTGATTTATTTAAATACTTTTAAGCACGGATGCATAAAATTGATCAAAAGTAATTATTTTACATTGTTACGAAAAATCTTTCAAATAAATGCTTTTTATTCATCAAACAATCCTGAAAAAAAATGTATCAGGTTTTCCATAAAAATATTAAGCAGTGCAACTGTTATCAACACTGATAATGTATTTTAAACACCAAATCAGTATATCAGAATGATATCTGAAGGATCATGTGACACTGAAGGCTGAAATAGCTACTGAAAATTGCATCACAGAAATAAATTACATTTTAAAATATATTGAAATTAAAATAGAAAAATAATATTAAAAATGTTATATCTCACAATGTTACTGATTTGATTACATTTATGATCAAATAAATGCAGCCTTGGTGGGCATAA
The DNA here is from genome assembly GCA_021397915.2 of Tor tambroides. NCBI lineage: Eukaryota > Metazoa > Chordata > Actinopteri > Cypriniformes > Cyprinidae > Tor > Tor tambroides. Next base: position 21,910 of record JAFVLL020020683.1, on the reverse strand, counting down.
GAGACTTCCTTTAAAAATCTTACCGACCAGAAAATGTTTGAAGAGTTTATATGGCTTGAAAACGATGATCTCAATTACAGTGACAGCTTTAAACTTCATTTTGTAAATTTATAATAGAACACTAAAACTAAACTATTTAATGAGTGTAAATAAATAAGATGTTAATGTTGCATATGAATTATTTTTTGACAGGAATCATTTGGGCAAACCAATTCCTTCAAATTGGACTTTGATGCAGTATGAACTCTATACCAGTTCATTCAGTTCAAAAACCAATTCACTGATTGGTTTTTGAACTAAATGAAATGATTTATAAGACAGTTCATATGGGGGAAAAAAACTAATACTTGTTACAGGAAAATCATAATTTGAGAATACGTACTGTTGCTACTGTCAGTAACATTTATAATTGAACGAACTGAAAGCTACTAAACTGCTTGTCACTTAGCACTTAACTGAACAAAGTGTGCCAAAGCAACACCAAATCAAGTTGTGACATGAATTCATTCTGCCTTGTAAACTATAATCGACCAATATAAAGCATCATTAGGTCTTCTGCGATTTTGTAACAGTTATTAGCAACAAATTGTACAAATTGAGAGCCTTGGTACACCGAGGCATATTAGTCACCCGCAAGCGGAGACAGAGTATTTCTCCTGCTTAATGAGACGTGACGGGCTGCCTATCTGTTCCATTGTTGTGCATAAATACACCTAATGCATTGCACTGTCATCAGCTGATCTGAGGGGTTTCAGATCTAATGGGAGAAGGGGAAGGTTCATGCAACAGAGCATGTTTGCACTGTATGATCTGCCATTCCTAAGCAAACCCTGTCATTGTTCCTTTGCTCTGTATAAAGGGAGCCATCTGGAGCTGTATTTGGAGCAACCATCGTGTGACTCTAACATCTAACAATCCTCACACTCACAGACATCATATCTGAGCACAAAGTAAAGGTATAAGCTTGAACTCTTAGTAAAAACACTTTTAAATAATTTTTCACCAAATGACAGCAAGTAGATGGACGGATTGGTGGAGTTGTAGCGACAGCTCACTCCGTTGGTTTAGTCTCATCAGAGGCTTCTGGGTAATTCTGGTTAAGCATGAAATCGGACATGCAGTGGTGCATGGAAATGGAGTAAAAGCACATTGTATAACTGTGCCGCACACAGCACATGATGAGCTACTTCCCTCGAGATAGTCCATATAACACATCACTATCTCTATGTCTCTCAGTCCCACACTTTACCTTTTCATATGCCACCCTGGAGATGAAATAATGAAATTCTCGAATGTGCAGATGTAAAGGCATGAAGGGCATTAGAAGTGCCATGTTAACCCCAATAAAAAGCCCTGTGATCAGCAGGTTTCCATTTGGGAGAGACAGCTTCATGTGCCCCAGAACTATTTCACAAATCACCTTTTGATTTTAATGTACGACTCGCTATAGTCCCACAGGCCACATTCACCTTTACTTCAGTGGTACAAAGACATTGTAAAAGCCCAATACAATTCAAAAACAAATATAAATACTCTTGAAAAATTGAATCAAATAGGCTTTTGATCAGGATGAGTCAAACTGAACGGAATCCTTTGCTTTTATATGCAATTGTTCCGATATTTAAACAAATGCAAATATTTTACGACAAATTAGCAATGTTTACACAAGCAGTAAAATACTTCATATCACAGAACAGTATATAGACTAAAGGTAATGTATCTAACGAGTTAGTGAAAATCTCAGTCAGAATATATTGATGTATAGGCCTGGAGACTTCATCACTAAAGGATTTCCTGTACCTGATTCAGTAAAGCAAAACGGGTATCAATTAGACCTCTGGCAGAGGTGAAACACACAAGACATGTCCCAGTACTGGAAAACTTGTGCCTGTCATGATGCTGGTCTCATTCCCACACTAAAAGCCTTGAAAATCAATCAAACTGTAAGTGAAGCTAATGTGATCTCTTAAAGAGAGTACATGAGTCTTCCCTGAGAGTGATTATCAGGAGAACATGGAGTGAACATGTGTTTTAATTGCGTGTCCACACATGCGTGAATAAGGAGTCTGAGTTCACCAGTTCTACATAAGAGTGCATTTTTTTTAAAGAGCGACAAAAATCAGTGGCAATTAGCTTGTGAATCAATATGACAAAATTAGCACTCTTAATTACCTGCCTTTGGTTCAAGACACTGGGATAGACTGTCTGCAACCCTACATAGGACAAATGGTTTGAAGAATACCTTAAGTTACAACACAATAAAACCATTTGTGTTTACTGCCTTAAAAAAAGGGAAAGGGGGAAATAATATTAAAAAATATAATACTTGAAAATAACAGAATTCCACCAAGGAGAAAAAGCTTAATGAGATCAGCATTTACTGAAAATTTACTCACTCTCAGGCCATCCAAGATGTGGATGAGTTTGCTTCTTCATTGAAAAAGATTTGAAACAAATCACCTGAAAAATCACTTGCTCACCACTAGATTCTCTGCAGTGAATGGGTGCCATCAGAATGAGAGTCGAAACAGCTGATAAAAATATCACAAAAATCCACAATCAATTCACATGACTCTAGTCCATAGTCTTATGAATAAAAAGCTGCAAGAAACTAATCCATCATTAAGGTGTTTGTCCTCTCACATCAAATCTCACAACATATTTGTTTAGAACTGTTGTGGACTGTTTTTGCTTGTCAACAGCACTTGGTCTATGCATATTTATCTCTCGATTCAGACAAGACAACTTTTTCACCTGAGGAAGCAATATTATGGATATGAATTGTACTATTGAAAATAATAAACATAAATAGTTTAAAAAATATTAATGTGTAATATTAATAATAATGAATTGTTATATTTACTATTCATATAAATCAATAAATTAACAGAAATGAAAATAAAATTTGGTCCAACTACATTAAGCACACCACCGCTGCTACATACACAAACTAATCTGTCTGTCTGTCTGTCTGTCTGTGTGTGTGTGTGTGTGTGTGTGCGTGCTGAAGATTTAGAGCGGAAGTCTGCATTATCTGCTCTAATGGGCAGTGGCATTCTTTATGATTCTAAGCAGTCTGAAAACTGTTTGATTAAGAATTTGAGATGTCTGATAAACGTTTGACATGCTAATCCCTCGTGCTTGGGATGCTAATTTGCCCTTAATGTGTTCTTAATCAGAGCTCTAATTGACTTATTTTTGCAGGGACATAAGCTGTAGTCCTGTAATAGTTTCTGTGAAAGCACATCTTGGTTGCAAAACAGATGCACTATTAAATAGTTTTTGAATGTTCATACGTGACGTGATTAATGTCTCATAATATAAAGTTATTAAAAGTAAACCTCAACATTTGTGCCAGTGACAACACCTGGTATTAATGATATCCCTCAGATATTAAACAAATTCATCTTTGTCATTTTTTTTTTTTTGTTACCTGTCAGCTTCACTGTGGTTAGCCTGAGGTAAAATGTGAACAATTCAGAGCTGCGAATAAAAGTGTAACTTTAAATGCGTGCTTACATTTGAAGAAGTTATCAGCCCAACTGTATAAGGTGACAACAGGCTGTGAAACACAAATGTGAATGAAAGCAATAAAACATTGTACAAAGGTAGCTGTGTAATATAGTTTATAGACTATTTATCAATCATTGGAAGATTTAGCGCTCATTTCATTTAGCAGCAGAATTCAGTTGTCAGTCCTGTCAGTGCTAAATACAGTTATGTTCACACCCAATTTAGTTATTTTCTAACGTGCCACGACTGCATTTTTTGATAAACTGTGTAAAATACATAATCCAATGCAACAAGAGTCACTGTGTGTTGTGTTGCATGTTTTCATGTGGAGTTATAACTCAAAAGAGATGAAGAGTTAAACTGTGGTTTATATCTGAAGGTTTTAGATTTAGTCACTGTACAGAGCCACTCCAACCAGATTACATTAGCAAGATTTAGACAAATTTTGGCAAGTAAAAAAATTCCATTGCTTATGGAATTTATTAATTTAATTTTTAGTTTTTAGTTATATTTATGGGTTTTATTGGACAGGACAGTAGAGCATTGGGTGGAGAGAGCAGAGCGGGATCGAACTCGGGTCGCCGCAAGCACAGTTACGCTATATGTCGGCACACTAACCATGAGGCTGTCTGCCCCATTTATGGAATTCATATTTATTTTACCTACTTTCACTAGTTTATCAATAAAACAGGAAATTGATGTGCTATTCGTTCAGACAGTTGCAGCTAAAATACAGTCTGAAGGTGTAGTCACATTTATCATTGTTCAGCAAATTTTCGTGAGCGAAATCCATATATATCAATAGGAATTCAACATGTTTACCAACAGAAAGATGCTTGGTTTGAAAGTGTCTTCTTGTGTGATCTGTGCTTCACACATCGCTACACTATTGGACCTTTTTGCCTGCAAAATGTCACTAATATGAGAGTCACACCTGTTATTAAATACGGTTGTCAATGCCAAACACTGAACATACCCACTGATAGTACTTCCCTACTTTAAAACCAAGTTTTTAGGCCTCTCTTGTCCTCTCCATCATGCAGATCCTGGAGGAACCAATTCTTCATGTTTAATGCACCTAATCAGGGGCAATTCTATTTATATCCATAATTTAGTGCAACCTCGCCTTTAGTAGTTCTATTTTTTTGGATCGTGGGACATGACCGTGGTGTCCGAGTCTCCTGTGTGCCCTGACACACTGGGGGCCGCAATCCTCACATAGTCCTCATTTGTTAAGTTATTTAAATATGTGTAAATGTAATCTCCTACCCACGATTCGGTTTCAAGGAAAAAGCACGTCTACGCAAGCACAAACAACTATAAAGACACCACAGAGCATCTATATTTCACATCCTGAGCTCTGAAAGCTGATTTTTCCTTCCTTTCAAAGTGAGCTCCTTTAAATCACAGAGATCACGTTTCCGTAGGAAGAGGAGCAACTTCAAATGCCAACGCACTGCAGAGGAAAGTGAGGAATATTTTAAAACCCATGGGGTTCCCTGTGTTCCCAGTGCACAGATTTAAGCCATGTTCCCATCCAGCTGACTGAACTGATGGGTAGAACCTGACACAGAGAGAGAGAGAGAGAGGGAGAGAAATGGAAAGAATGAAATAAAGTCAAGGACATAGAGGATTTGAGGACAGAATAAAAGACAGAATAAAAGCTGTGGGTGGCGAAAGATAAAGCGGCCTTTGTGCATTTTCAAATGAAAGACCACAGAGACTTGCATTAGCCTTGATACCGTTTCGAAATGTTAAATAGTAAACCGGGGTTACAAAATATCACTGTTAAAAACAGCAACGAATTTAACATGCTAAAACAAAACTCTTTATGTCTGCTAAATATCTGGCCTAAAATAAAATAACTAAAGAGCCTTTATCCACAGGCGAATTCTATTTTTAGGTGGCAAATGACACTTTGGATTAGCGTCAACTTGTGGCATGTACTGCCCCCTGCTGACTGAAACAGACGCTATATAATACAAAACAGAAATGTAATAAAGAGCAGGCGTCTTCAGCATCTTTAGACCAAGGATCCCTTGGTAGAGATGGAGCAGGGACACCTGTTGCATATTTTGTAAAACTAATCAAAAATAGTTCAGCCCAAATTAAAATTCTGTCTTCACTCGCCCTCCTCATTCTAACCCTGTCTGTTTCTTTCTTCTGTTTAACACAAAAGGAGATATTTTGAAGAATGCTGGTATCCAAACAGTTGATGGTAGCCATTGACTTCCATAGTAATTTTTTTATATATAGCCTAAGTCGATGGCTGCCGTGAGCTGTTTGGCTACCAACATTCTTCAAAATACCTTCTTTTGTGAAGAAAGCAGAAGAAAGAAACTCCTACAGGTTTAGAAAACGAATAAAAAAAAAAAAAAGAATTGGCAGGCCGCATTTTGAAGACCACTGGAATATGAAGCTGGGGCCTTCAAAGTCAGCACAGGATCAGATGATTATATTATCAATGGGACTACAGGCAAGGACTGCTGACAGGGTCAACATCCTGTTTTGTTCCTGAAAATACTCGGATACAGAAAAAAAGGAAGACCATGAAAATCTTAACAATACCCCGATAATTCTGTCTCTATGGTAACCACAAACTACATTGAATAGCTATCACTAAATGAAACTGTAAAAATGTAACATTTTATAGCATTAGCTGTGCTGACACCTAGTGGCCAATTCAGATATTTTAGATGTTTGCACATCATGTCAATATGCTGAAAAAGATGAAAAAAGACTTTTTCCTTTAAAATTCAATTTTATTCCTAATGACATTACATAAATGGATAATTTAAAAGCATTTCAGTTGAACAGTTCATATTTTAGCATCTACCACACTCTAAGAAAAGTCTGTAAAAATGTGTTAATATGAAAGAATTTTCCGCAATGATTTTTCACAGGTGTTTTACCCGTATTTTAAATCATGCATTGCATTGTGTTTTGGGGTTGAAGGAAATATGTGTATAGATTTTTTTTCTTACAGTGCAGTACAAATCAAACCTTCAGTTTAATATGTAAATGCCATCACTTTTGTAATTAACAATACACCTACTGTCAGTATCCAAGTTATCATGTTCCAACATAAAATCAAACAACTCTTACCTACTCCATCTACACTACCATACAGAAGTTTGGGATCAGTAAGTTTTTTTTTTGTTTGTTTTTTTTTTAAATAAATGAATGTTTACCAAAAAAGGATGCATTAAATAACCCAAAGTGACAGTAAAGACTTTTACATTGTTACAAAAGGATCATGTGACACTGAAGACTGGAGTAATGGCTGCTTAAAAACCAGCTTTACCATCATAGGAATAAATTCAATTATTCAATCATTTAAAATTATTTTTTTAATTGTAATAATATTTAACAATTGTAATATTATTACTAGTTTCACTGTATTTTTGATCAAGTAAATCCAGTAAACATGAGACTTCTTTCAAAAATCTTTAAAAAAATCTTACCAATGCCAAACCTTTGAACAGTAGTGTACATGTCTACAAATACGGCATAACAAATGATTCAATTCTCTCTTTATATAAAAGAAATTCTCAGAAGTGAAGAACAGTCAGCTTCAGTGTGACTTGGTCCTGTTACCGATAGCCCTTCATGCAAATACTGTATAACCTTAAATGCTACAGGTGCAGACTGCTTTCAGGGCCAATGTTACTGTAATACAATAAACATAAAGCCATAGCATACAATATTTAAAAATAAAACACGTACCATCTGGGGTGTCATACAGAAATATGCTAGTGAAAAAGACCAGGTGAACCATTGTAAAATTTGTAGAAGGAAGGAAACGCCTCACGTTTGGAATGGATCTGTTCACTGAGGGGAGAGACATGTTGACAGGGTGATAGACAGCTTACACAGGCTGCAGCTACTAATGGAGAACTGACACTGACACATGAGGCCTCACTCTCACCCATTCTGATGGACTCTCACCCAGTCAATGTTTAAAAAGTTGCTGGCTTTGGGTAACAACCCAAAGAGCACGGCCATGGCTCATGTTGCACAGTGGAATACTGGTGTGGTGCTTTCTTTATATCGTCACAAAAAACATGTTCTCATTTGTTAAACTAGAGGAAGTCAGTCTATTTTTAAGCCATAGATCAAAGAACAGTTCTTCCAAAAAAAGAAAATACCGCCATCGTTTACTCACCTTTATGTAATTCCAAACCTCTAAGATTTGCTTTTTTTATGTAGATCAGAAAATAAGATTTTTTTTTGGACCCCACTGACTTTTATCATACGAAAAACAGTACTCAAAATATCCTTTTGTGTTCCACATAAGAAAGAAAATCAGCTTTGGACGTGACATGAAGGTTAATAAATGATAGAATTTCTATTTTTGGCTGAACTGTCCCTTTAAATGTTTTCATTCATCTGGCTCATTGTAAAATGTCAGATAGAGTTCATTCATTCATTCATTACTGCGCATTGTTTCACATTAGCTGATGAATACGCTTCATCAGTCACAGGATAAGATTATCCCTGCTTTTTAACCTTGCACAGCATCCCGCCGTGCAGCTAGTGAATTGCCGATGGAGTCGCTGTCAATCACAATCACTGTGTGAATGCAAACAGGAGAAACTGTCAAACAGAGAGGGAAGAACAGTTCTACAACTGACAATTTGTCCGAGAGACTCTGCTGCAACTAAAAGACATTGTACTTGACTACATGAGAAAGAAAGTCTCTGATTTCACTCGGCATGAACCCTGACATCAACATCCTGCCAGCTGATAAGGCCAGATGCAGCACGGTACGCAACACCTCAGATTACCACACCACAACAAATTCTCAAGCCAGGGTTCTTGCTCTTACAGTTCCCAAAATATAACGATTCACAGCTTGCAGTATTAACTCTGCAACAAAAGATTAGGCATGATTAAATAGCAGTGTAAATGTACTAATACAACATGGGACAAAACATAATTTCAGGGAACATCTCATTAGCTACAACTGATGAAGCCAGTCGAATGAGAGACAAAACATCTGCAAATGATGAGAATTGAAGCCCAGCTGATGAACAAATGAGCTCAACAGTAAAAATGATTTTGACATAATATCAGCCCTGGCACAATGTTGATCTGCAAATTGCATTAAACACAATTGCGAGAGGTACCCTGTCAACAAATCAATTATGAAGTAATCATCGACTGTAATAAAGCTATTTGCAAAATACATTTTCCGTAATAAGTATTATTGCAAATACTGATCATGTCGACAATAAAAAAGCATCTGTCACAAAATGTTGAAAAACACAGAATATGACAAAGCAAACTAAGATAAGGGATAAATATAGACCAAGGTCAACTGATTTGCTAGATGAGACATTGCTCCACATATGCAGGATTACTGGTTTCACAATTGTTCTGACTGTAATGCATACCATTGAAGAGAGGGCAGTAATAAAACAAACTCCACACTGAGCATGACTGAGACACCGATATAACAAACTGCTACTAAATATGATAATGAAATGCTGTATTAGACAATAAAGGCAAGCAATGTCATTTTCAAAGCAACCTTTTGAGAATCTTGCTTGGTAAGTTCTAGCAATATATCTGCAGGGTTAGTCACAGACCATACATCATTCCAATATAACTTTTTGGTACAAAAATTAAGACATTTACTAACTTTTCTGAAATTATGCTCATTATAGTATACTGTCATGCAAAATGCATATCACAGGGCCTGTCATCTGTCCATACTGCTGTTCACAGGCAAAATGCAGTACCTACATACAGTATTTGGTCAAAACTCAAATCTGTAGACCTGTACTGTGACAGACAGCTTTGCTTTAAATTGCCAATTTAAAAAAATCTGTTTCAGTTACTGCCTTTGTGAGACAGACATGAAACTCTAAAGATAAACACTTATGCATCTTATTCACATTTTGATGATGCTTTACAGAAATATTCTGTACCTGCATTAACATTTAATATATCCTCACTCAGACCTGGACATGAAGTGCAAGAGTTGTACACAAGAGTCCAATAAGACAGACTACGGTCCAAACACAGTTAGACTGCAGTTTCTCTCTTGGGGGAAAACTTATCTAATCCAATATTCACTTGCACATGTTCTCCCCATCAGAAGCCACTCATGTAGGTTTTTACATGCAACCAACTAGCTTTTTTGTTACTCAATATTAAGTGCACGTTATAAAATAGCGAGAGGTTTGAGACTGTTAGGGCTCTGGAAAAAAAAAACACTATGATATATAAAATATTTTAACAGGCTGTGCATATGTAAAATTTAACTAGCTTTGTTTTAAATCTAAAAATCATGAAATACAGGTCTGGCAAAACTATTATCAGGACAGGATGACACTGTCCAAACTGTGGGACTGAAGCCAGTCTTTTGCACCTGTGCTAAAAATAGCCTTGTACACTTTCTTCAGAAACACAGTACCTTTTTTCTCTTTCTAAACGCCTTGTGCTGAACATTGGGAAGTGCTGACTCAGGCCCCCAAAACAGTTAAGAATCAGCCTATTTTGACCCATCTGATTCATTGCATCAATGCAGCATTTCTGCTAAAGTGACTGAACTCGAACACATGGTTCCCAATGGCATATATAACGCTGTTAACCAACACTGTCTGTTTCAAAACAGAGTATAACGGTGGTCCTAACATATCCAGAGACCCTCTTTTGCTGCACTCTGCTGGTGGTTCTACAAATGTGTTTGTATCTACTGAATGTCATAAAAAAAACATCAATAAAAGTGATACCATAGCAGATTGTTCGGCCACTTTGACCGCAAAGCAGCAGAGCATCCACTGAAGCTCTAAATTTCCCCCTTTTTTATTCCCACAGAGTAAGTGGCCACACATCCTCTTGTGCTGAAGATCAAAGCCTCTTCAGTACTTATTAATTCCAAAGAGACGGACCCCATGGAACTGAGGCAGTTTGGGGATAAGCACAGTGAGCAGGGAAATGGTGTTGATGATGAAGTGGACCCTGTCATACTTTGTATAGAAACTGGTCAGGAAATACCTGTAGAGGGGATGGACAAGGACAAGATAAAGTCAGATGTCAGATAGCAACATGAGATGCACAGATGCAGAGGCTACAGAAGTTGCTCAAGCAAGCACAGCACAAGACTGCATTTAATGGAAACAGGATGTGGTTTCTTCATGCTGCAACAGAATGCTTTTCATACATATACTGTATATAAAAAGATGATTATAATTAATATAAAATAAGATCAATATAAAAAGAGATATAGTTACTTTCTTAAACGATATTTCTAGAATGGTGCATGCTATTCTAAAGAAAAAACTGTATTACATGGCTCTATGGACAACATGATTCTGATTGGTCAGCCGCAACATTGTGTGTTATTCCCCATTAGCAACAGCAAATAACATACCGCTCATCTGGGTATTAGAGGGTGGCGCTTTGTTCATGTCTTTCATATTACACCACGGCACACTCTCTCATTTCATTCAAATGCAAATGTTATCATCTTGAACCTCAGTTATCGACTGTATTTACTGTAAAATGAAACCAGCAGACTTCAGTATTAATGTAGGCCTGCAGTAATATTGTTGAAGTGTTCTACTTGTTCCCAACATTCTGAATGCTGCAATGAATTTAAACTGCCCCTATTATGGGTAATGAAAGGTTCATATTTTGGTTTTGGGAGTCCCCAACATCAGGTTTTCATGCAGGCAAGGGCAAAAAACTTCCATGTCTTATAATATAAGACTTTCATTGTCTTATAATATGCATATATTTTTACCTTACTTGCTCAACGACTCCCAAACGATTCGCTCAACGATTCATTTTTCCAAACCCCTCCTTTGCGTGACGCTAATCTGCAGTGATTGGTTTGATTAGTCTCATTTTCATTTCATCATGTCTGTAATGCCTGATAAAGCAGTGTTTGTGAGTGCAGTGCTGTTTATGAGTGCAGTGCTGTAAAATAGCGGGAAACCGCTATTTTACTGCTCTAAAAGCGGCACCTAGTGGCAAAGAATTTGCATTTTCATTCAGACCAACGCAAAAAGACCAACAAGTGGACGGACAATATGGTAATGTTTCATGTTGACGTCAACATGAAACGGCTTGGGATTCGTTTTAAAAACGACTCATTTCAATGATTCAGAGTCGACTTTCTTTTGAGAGACAATAACTTTATACACAGTACACTTTCAGATTTCAAATATTGCAGGATGTTTTCATTCACTTAGAGCTGTGTTACACACTGCATGAAAGGTAATTTTCAAAAATCAATAACAGGGGCACTTTAAAAAATTAAAGAGTTACGTTTTTAAAACCCTTTGTTCTCAAATAACATTTAATGTCCTCGTCTTTATATTTATGGTGAAAAGTAGTGTAATTAGTGATATGACTGGATATTATGTCCGTCTTGTCTGAACTTCATCTAGGCTCAAAGCTGTTCTTAGGAAATGTTTTCTTCGTGGCAGTTTTGCATTTAAAGAGCTAATAAAATATAACTTAAATCAATATTTTGTCTAATTATTTGCTTATGTGGCAAGGATAATGTACATCCAGCAAGTTGTTACTGCAAACTTAACCAATAGTCAAATAGTTATTTAGACACTCTTGTAGCAAATCTACATTATACTATGCATTGTTGTTACTATGTAACTGTTTTAATTGACATAATGCTGGAATAAAATAAAATACAAATATTAGATGGAAAAACAAACTTGCCTTTGGCAACTAACTGAAATGAAGTTGAAGTTGGAGTTTACTTAAAAAAATATATTAAAGCAAAATAGAAAAAGAATAGAAAATATGTAAAAGTGGCTAAAACTAAAATTAAAATGAAAACTAAAATTAAAGCCAGTTTTAAATATCAATTAACACTATAATAGTATATAATACTAAAATAACACCATCCACTTCAGATCAACCCAGCTGAAAACAACATCTTAAACCTGATTTGCTGATCTCAGCTGCCCTCTCAGACTGGTCAGGCTGGGCTGTTGGCTGCTTTAGAGGGGCTTGAAGTACTTTTCTGCTGCTAAACACCAGTTAGGCCAGGCTAGCAATCCAGCTAAACTATCTAAGAACAATTTATATAAGCTAGGAACAGCCAACCAGGCTGGTTCTGGTATTGTCAGCAGGGAAGTCTCACTCACTTTTTTTTTTTCTTGTCAAATATCTTGTGTCTCTCTGAAATACATTAAATGGGTTTTTACACAGCATCACAATTTCACTTTTTTTTTTTTTTTTAATGCAAGCACATTTTATAATAAAAGGTTTATGAGGTCCTGTTTCATGTTAACATTAAGAACAGCTGTAAAATCAAGACAAACCTCCTTATTCATCACTGTAACCAACAGATACACCCTCACAATATGAGAGGAGAAGAGAGAGAAGAAAAGAGTAGAGCAAATGACCTGACTGACTGACTAACTGTTTCTAAATCCGGCTCTCCTTGCCAGCAGACACCACAGGAAGTCAGCATCACTGCCTCTTGCTCATGGTCATGCAGAGCAAGCTGTGAAAGCCTTCTCAGTGCGTGTGCAGAACACAACCAAAAGGGACAAATTAGCGTAACATGCAGAACGAAGCTTCTAACAGCACAGAGCAAAGGCAAACACTCTTACAGTATAATAGGGGTGATGGTGAGAAACTTCCGAGAGGCGGTGAACTGGACCCCGTAGTCCATCTGTTCCCAGTGGGTCAGAAGCCGGGCCTTGCCTTGGTCTGGAGTCTCAAACGGCGTTCCTTTTACCGTGTGTAGGAAGATATACATGCACTATGGCAGAAAGACAGTCACAGAACACCATGACCTTTGGTACAATTCTTCAAAGCTCTATCAGCAGATGTTGTGAAACTCTTAGGGCAACAGCAAGAGCTGATCCGTTTTGGGAGCAGGACGGATAAGAAAGGCGATACAGGATGGCTCTGTTAGTCCAACACTGGCTGAAATTACAGAACCTAGATTCAGCAACTGAACGGGCCAAAATTCAGCAAGAAAAAATGTTGCTGTTTCAGAGTTTCTGCAGCTGGGGGCTGTCACAAAACAAATGATTATTTTAGGCGTCTGCATCTTAAGAAGCTCTTAAGAAAGCATCTGTGCTACATTTACACTATGAAACTAATGCAATGGCATTCTATTGGCAGACTGTGAGCGAAAATGAGTTGCAGATCTGTTGCAGGTTATAACAATGCCACTGTTTATACTGTAGTTAAGGCCTGTTCACACCTGTCCATTTTAGCGTTCACATCAATGCATGATAATGTTATATTTATTATTTAGTTATGTTGCCTGCCACTTTGAATGCTCAAGCTCTTAAAAGTCAAGTTGATTCTGACTAGCTGTCAATGTTTTTATCATTCGATGAAATAAACCTGATTCCAAATATACTGTTCCTATCATTACAGCTTTGGACTTCTATTCTCACAGAATTAAAAAGTTTATTAAAACTTTATAGTTATCATGAACAGAGTGAACAGGCTTTTACAATAGCAAAATATATAGCAATAACCAACTTGTAAACAGGAGGACAAACGCCTCACATATCTTTTGTTGGATGTACACAACAAAAAAAGGTAGAAATTCAACTGTCACTTAGATGAATGGCGAACTATAAACAAGCTACAAACTGTTTTTAAAAAGTACAACACAGACTGTATTACAATTATTTTATAAAATAGTATTAAAAACATATAGCTATAAAAGTACATACAAACTATATACAAATAAGTTCACTAGCAGTGAGGACAAACACTGTATAATGAATTACTGCATTAAACCATGGACATTTTCCAATTCAGTCAATGTTAATAATTTTGCATATTTTGGGCCAATGAAGTTCATAGTCTTTTTAAATACATTTCAGAGCTTAATTTAAGGTTAGATTTGGCACCTTTTTTAATTATACACAATTTTAGTACCGTGTTGTTTTAGAAAAACAACAACCACTAACCTAAAAGCGTAATACGGTGAACTATGTTAATATTAAGTTAGCAGTTAAACTTTTTAGCCTGATGTCATTTAGCAGCTCTTACCAAGTTGTGTATGAGGTTGGTGAGGGTCCAGACCACAGGAACGCTGACGAACGGTATGCTGAGCAGTATTATGTGTAGGAGGCCGATGCCAAGCACATAGGAGAGCCATATACCCCTGCTGTTCATCACTCGCGTGTTTGGATTGACCTCACTGTGCGCCGTGCCCACGTTCATCCTCGCGCAGCGGAGGGACACTCGGAACTATTGCGCACTTACTGTCAGCCACAAGAAACACGTGTAAATGCACATATGGGTTTAAATTACATTACGTTCACTGACATTCAGACTCATACACTTTAAAAAGTCATAGAACAGTATGTAAAGATAAGCATCAATATGCAGTGTGTGGAAAATCAACACAACTTCTGAAAGTGTTCCGTTGTTGTTATTTAAAATGATAAGTGGGACGGAGCACGGGTCACTTACTGTACAATATTACGCAAGAGTCTTCACGAATCACGCAGAAACTTCACAGTACGTACTTACGAAAAATAATGTAGCGCTATTTCCCTCTGGCTGTAATTTGTTTCGTAAACGTTGTCGGGATATCTTCAGTTCTGGAGCCCTTATGCAATGTAGCCTTGCCGTTTTTCGAAACTTGACAGGTCTGTTTATTTCATCATGTTTGCTTTGAAGCACTTTGTTCCTGTGCAAACAGATGGTGACAACACAGCAAGACTTCATCGTTTCACGTCATCATTTTTCAGAACTCACCTTTAGAAAGATGGAAATATATTCATCGGGATAGCCGCTGGTTGGATGATGCGAGTCACGTGGAGAATGTCGCCCAATCGGCGTTCGATGCGTTGATAATTTGCTGAAAAGGCGCACGCCCCCTTAACGTCACAGAAAGTGCTAGTGAGAGAGATTAGGCGATTATGCAAAAATACTGAGATTTATGGGTATGGTAGTTTATTTAAACGAAATATTAACCATACTGATACGGTCTCAAATGTCTGATTCTGTAATAAGTTAAACTGTAACAGAATTTCACAACAACACTGGATACTTTGTATTCCGTTATTAAAATTGCATAAAATGAGAAGTTAGGCAGAATGTTAGGGATTGAAAAATTCACATTTCATAGTATGGGAATAATGCAATAATAGTGAAAGATGACAAATGCTTTCAGTCCCTAACATTCTTCCTGACTTCTTCTTTTGTGTTCCTCAGGAGAAATAAAGACAATTTGTTAGGCTATGGAACATCATGTTGATGAAATGGTGGCAGGATGTTAATTTTGCTGAACTGTCCCTTTAAATATCATACTTTAATGCATTGCTCAACTATTTAAGATTAAAACATGCGATATTGATCAATCGAATGAAAAGGTAGGCTATGTGATTAAACTATAATTTGTCATGTTTTACATTCAGAGGTAGGCTAATTCGTAAACATGATAACTAGCCTATGTAATCTGGTCTGATCAGATTCCAAAAATTAAGTACTTGTAGATAAATTATATTATAAAATACTCATAATCAGACTACAGTTACTTTTTTATTGATTACATATTTACAAAAATCATTTCATTTTTAAGAAGTGTTTTCTAAACATTTCAACATCGCATTAAACTATTGATGAATTTTTATTTGAATTATCACTTAGTGGGTTATTTAACTATGCATTACTGTGTCTTTAGAAGGCATTTGTCTTAAAATGTACAAATTCACATTATTTCTCATTTACATGTAATGCAGGGACTCCCAAACATTTTTGTCATCTGAACCTCTTCCACCTGATACATTTACTTGAAGTCCCTCTGAGATTTTAACACATAACACATTTGCATGCTCACAGTTCTCTCTCGCAGTCAAATTACATGCTGGTAAACAAATAAAATATTTCATTTATTTTTTTAGAAAGTGTTCTATTTTGACTGATATTTTAAATCAATCTATTTTTATTTTACATTTTTATGATTTAATTCATTATTAGCTTTTTAACTGACAAACCGCTTCGCAGTTCCTTCATGAACCATTTGGAAAACCTTGACATGTAATGTTTAATGCACTTCATGTTGTTAATAACAATGAAAGTAATATAATTTCTTTTTCTTTGCATTTTTATATCAATATGGTATATTATCCTAATTAAATCAATGTGATAAGTTAGGTCACAAGTAATCTAAAAATAATCAAAAGTTAGTCTGATTATATTACCAAAAATGTGTAATGTAATGTAATGGATTACTTTAATAACTACAAATTTTTTCATGTAATTTGGAAACAGATATAATTTTTTAAGCAATCTGCCCAGCTCTGTTCATAAATTACTTTTTATTCATTTCTAATGTGTACCGAAAAAGTAATATCATGGGTGTTTCTGAGGTTATTATAATCCAAAAAAAAAACCAAAACAAAAAAACTTTATATTACATATGAAGGTCACATTGGAAACCCACTTTCATAATTTATTTTTGCATTTTTTCTAGTTATTTTTATTTTATTTTTTTTCAAATGCCTTTTATGTAAAGAGTTTGTGCCTTGGACGAGAACATTATCTAAATATTAAAAATACAAACGAATATATACTTTAACATAACATATATTACATACTGTAAATATATGATGAATTATGTGAAAATGATTTATTTCATTTTATTTTTTTAAACTATGACTGTGATGTGTGAACATCAAGGTAAATATCATTTGAAAACATTTCTATCATGTACAGTTACAATTTAAGCTCTAATTTTGTAAAATTATGAAAAAGTTTGTATTTTATTATGTGTATTTATGATATATAAAATGCTAGCTGCGAAATTAGGTGCAGCAGAAGTGTTTTATATGCTTAAAATATCATTTCCATCACTGCCATTTACACATCAGAATAATATTATATAATGTAATACAAAATTATAAGAGTGGCCCTCTATAATTTTTTCTTTAATTTTCAGAAACCTAAAAAAAAAAGACATTTTCTGTGATGCATGTATGTCTACTGTACTTTTTAGACATTGTTACAAATTATTATTTTAAGGCCAAAAGTGTCGATAGTTTCTGAAACACTTATTTATGGTCAGGCAAGTAGTGGACTACTATGAAGATAATGTTATTCCGAAGCTATCTATAGATGTTACCACACCTCAGTCACCTAAAACAAGATGAAATGCTTTCACTATGAAAAACTGAGGATGTTCTGCAGTCATACATAACCTAAAAGCATTTGTACCATATGCATGTAGTCAGCTCATTGTTGCATATATGACCCTTCCATCTTAAACGTTGCATAATGTGAAGCTAATGCTCCAACAAATGCTATAAGGGCACTAATAGGCTGTAGGGCCACTAATAGGCTTTCTAAAAGAAGTTATTTAGTCTCTGGGCCAAAGATGTGTGAAATATCAGCTCTGCTACACAAACTCTGTCATTTTGCCCTGTAGGAACTGAAACATGAGCCATGTGTCTGAATGACGTGGGAGCGTCTTCACTGCTGATTAAACCGTGGTAAACGCACACAACTTCAAAGTGCTGTGGTCTTCCCTCTCTTGCTCTTACAATGCTCTTGGCGGGGAGCTACTACATTTTAAAAGCTGTTAAATTATATCTTGGAGCTCAGAACATGCTACTCTGATATTCTTTAACAATGCAACCCTTAGGCCCAAAGATTTATGTTTCCCAACGTGATTCCTTCAGCTGGAACCGAGCCTGTTGGAAGCAGGCTATCTTTAATGACAAGATTACATTTAGACTCCTATAGAATTGCAGCAGCATTGTGTCTTTCTGTCCCCTGAGGGAAAAATGCTTGTGACATTAATTAACCTTTAAATGATGACTTTATGCAGAGTAAATCACTGGCTGCAAATGAGATCAAATTGCCATTATGTCAAGAGAGGCTAAACAGTGGCTATTTTCATCAAATTTTCACTATTTTTTCTTAATGTACATATATTTTTAACAGATGCTGCCTTGAGGTTTTTGACGACTCTCTGATGAGTCTATGAAAATCATAAAGTGTACAGAAGCATGAAGTTATTTCATTTTAAGAGCTTCCATAATTACCACTGTTCATCTTACAACAGCTCAGACAACAGCTCAGGGAATTCATACGAGATTATACAAGACGAGTTACGCTGACTGTTCATGTTCTTACACACGTACGCATATTTGCCCCAGAGGTTTTTTTAACTAGAATTTGGAACATTCCCTAGCTGCATGCCTCAAATATTTCAAGCCAATCCCAACCTATTCCTGCTTTAAAAAAAACACGTTAGCATACTGATTCCACTTTTCCCAAATAAATGTAACAAGATATTGAGGTTGAAGGACCACAGCAGTCTTGACTCATTGCAGTGTATTTATGTATGATACCACTAATGCTAATAAGATCATATAAGATGGTCTGCAGTCTCTACACAGAAAATAATTTCAACAGCAATTTCTGAGACAAATGTGTAACAATACTGAGAGTACCCAGATGATGTCAGTATAAACACATTGTTGATGTTTTTGTCTCACTAGAAAAGATAGTTTATACTCACTGGATTGAGTCAGATTTAATTTCTATTACTGATCTTTTATAATTCTTTACTATATACTACATCCTTACTATATTACAGCTTTATAAGAACTTAAGCCTAATAATATACAGTATATGCCTTATGGAATCCCTTTGTGTTGTTAGGAAATACATGTACCTTATATATTGTGTATTGTATATTTAATTGATAAATTGGTATAAAAACAGGTTTGAGGATCAGTTGTAAAAAGAGCAGTTTGTGTAGTAAATGACTGTCACAATGGACTTCAGCACTCCCAAAAAATGTCCAAAAATAGGGTACAACAGCTTGTCACTGGGACAGTTCCCTCAGAAGGACTTCTTTGTACCTTATTCACCCCTACGTGGCTCACAGTAGTACTCTAAGGCAGTAATACGCACCTTTTAGGGCAGTGGTTGTCAATTCTGGTCCTGGAGAACCCCCAGCACTGCACATTTTGGATGTCTCTCTTATCCCCTTATATCATATATGCTGGTTAGGTTTGTTTTGAAGCATGGCAGCTGGTTTGAGCTGGTTTAAGCTGGTCCTGAGCTGGTCATAAACTGGCTATGAGCTGGTTTAATATAGTCATGTGCTGGTCCTGAGCTGGTCCTAAGCAACTAGCTCCTATTCAGGACCTGCTCATAACCAGCTTATAACCAACTCAGGACCATCTTAACCAGCTCATGGCCAACTAAAGACCAGCTCAAACCAGCTGCAATGCTTCAAAACATACCTAACCAACATATGCTGCTTTTTTTCAACCGTGCTGACACTCACATTTAAGGTCTTGGAGTCTTCAATAATGAGCTGATGAGTTGAATCAGGTGTGTTTGATTAGGAAGGTATCTAAAATGTGCAGGACTGAGAACCAGACAGGGTACAAAGTTGTCCCTTAAAGGGAAGTGCCCCAAGTAACAAGCTGTTGTACCCCTAAAGCCCAAGACACACTGTATGATTTTCGACTGTCCCAGATGAAAGACTGGCATCGTGAAACAATCTCGGCGATTTCTGATTCGCCACAATTGTTTCACGATGCCAATCTTTCGTCTGGGACAGCCGAAAATCGTGCAGTAAGATAGGATGGTTTCAAACTCAGTTCTTGAGGGCCAATGTCCTGCAGAGTTTAGCTCTAACTCCAATAAACCACACCAGGCAGGGGTTTTGGGTTAAGGCTAGAAGGGATACGTATGGTGCTACTGGGCATGCGCACATCAATACAGCATAATTTGTCACACTGTACAACAATAATTACTTTTTTTCATTATTGTAAGGGGTAGGTTTAGGGTTGGGGTAGGTGTAGACGTTAATAAAACACAATCTAATAGGTATAAAATTAACTTCATTGTTCGTTTCCGGTTTGAGCTGTATCCCTTCTAGCCACAACCGGGGTTTTGGACCTGGTTGGAGTTATACTCTGCAGGACAGTGGCCCTCATGGAGCAGAGTTTGACAAATGTGCCCTAAATGTACGATTTTTGATTTTTTTCTGACAGTAAAGGATTCAAATTAACCTCAGAGTAAGAAGGATCTCACCACAGTTTCTTAATACTCCAGTGACAGTAGCTGGATATCTTAAAGAGATCAAAAATACTGTCAGAATTTACTCACCCTTATGACGTTCGAAATCCAGTTCCTCTGTAGGCTACAAAAGGAGATGTTAGGCCAAATAAAGGTCTTGTCCAAATAAAGGTAACTGGTGACCAGGTGCTGTCAATCTCCAAAAAAATAAAAAACAAAAAAAATCCAAAAACACAGCAGAAAAGAACCATAACAGCAGTCTATACAAACCATGCGCTAAATTCCAAGTCTTCTAAAAACATGTGATAGCTCTGTGAGAAACAAACTGAAATTTAAGAGACAATGACAATTGCCGCTGTTGGTGAAAAATCTGGAAGTACATGTGCCATATCTCAATCTACATAAGTGCAGTTTGAGAGCAGCCATATGAATAATAACAAATTTTGACGTTAAGCTATTGTATGGCTTGAGAAGTCTTGGAATATAGAGCACAAATCATATGGATTACTGTTGTTGTGCTTTTTGGTGCATGAGGCTAATAAATACAGAATCTTCAATTTTAGGTCAATTATCTCTTAAATACTCAGATGAGAGCAGTTGAACATCTTAAAGAAATAATTTTTGTAGAAATTAAAAATCACCTTTTATTCACGCTCATGTTGTTCATCTTTAATGAACAAACTAAGATATTTTTGAAACCTAAGATTTCTGTCCCTCCAATTGAGGTCCATTCCACCAAAACATTGATGCTTTAGAAAGTTCATAAAGATATAAAAGTAATCCATATCAATCGAGCGGTTTAATCCAAGTCTTCTGAAGAGACACAATTGCTTTATATGGTATGATAAAAAAGATTTCATTTAGGCTTTTATTCATACATAAACAATGACAAGTGCACCTACATGCAGAACCTGATTTTACCAAGTGGAACAACACTGTGATTAACCAATCAGATTTGAAGAACCAGTTTATAGTTTTTGTGAAGTTAAGGCTTACAATCAGTGTTTGGTGCTTGTACATCAGTGTCATTCATCTATCATTTCCTCATGATTACTCATGTTTAAGGTTAGGTTTAGGTGTAGGGATATGGTCAAGACTAAATTTTTGGATTAAAATGTTGTTTCAGGGTCAACAAAATAACTCGGCAAAATCAGGACGTGCCCACATACATATAGCACAATAAATATGATACACATGGAAGCAGAACCATACTTGCAACCTTTCTACTAATCTTTTAAGGAAGCAAGGTAAAAAACCTTTTTTCAATCTGAGGTACATTTGAATCTTGTGAAAACTTAGCAAAAAGACATTTTTAGACTGACACAGACAAGCCCTCTATCCCCAAATATCATATTTAAGTGACATTATTTCCACTACCCTCTTTTTAACATAAAAT
>JAFVLL020020682.1:0-26207 GCA_021397915.2 Tor tambroides | reverse complement strand
ACTGGGTTAAAACGTCCAGAGTATTTAAATTAAAATGACTTTTAACATTTAAAATAACACACTGTCAAATTGTAAAGCTTGTATTGCTCATAGTGATTTACTACAGATGAGATTTTGCCAATACCTCCCTTTATATATATGTACAGTACACAATTATTTACATATAAAAGATCCCTGGAAAGGGTTATTTTCATGTTCCAACAGTTGTAGTACGTTGCTAGATACAAAACTGACTTACTACAGGTTAGATTTTGCCAATATCTCCCTTACGGTATGTACAGTACACAAATATCTTTTTAAAAAAACTACAGTAATTCACCAAAAGGGTTTTTCACGTTGTGAAATTTTGCCAATATCTGTATGTACCATTCACAATTATTTAAAACAAACCAAAAAAAAATCTGTAAGACCCCAAAATGAATTTTTCATGTTCCAAAGGTTATAATATAAAATATTGATGTACCTTATGTACATTAAGGGAGGTATTAGCAAAATTTCACCTATAGTAAGTCAGTCTAGTCACTGTTTGCATCATCAGTAAGATCTGAGTTTGGTCTTTTAATACGCTTGTTTGAAATGAGCAAAATCTGCCAGAACTGATCACCGGTGATCACCGCGAGATGCATGCCGGTTAGAAAAGTGTCTGAGTTACGTCCGCCTTGTTCTGATGTCATACTGACGTGTGCCAAAAAGCTCTTGCGACGACGAGGCGGCTGATCAAAAGTATGATGGGAAACGACTGACAGCTTAATGCTCATTGGTTCAGACAACTGTGATGCTGCGTTCTCTGCTAAAATGTTTTATTTTTTAAAATCTGATTTCATGTCATTGTGTATTTAAATTATACTTGAATATTCCCAAGCACTAAGGGACTGTTTACACCTAGTCACTTCATGCGTTTTGTCTGATCGGATATCTATCTGATTTGTTAAAACGTTTCCATTTACACTTGGCCACATAAATGTGTCTTCGCGAAACGGATATAAAACCGTTCTTCAATTCCCGCGTTATATGCAAATTTAACGGAGTTCACGTCAATAGGCGCTGCATTTTATTCATTAATTTCAATATCAGAGACCGCAACAGGAGAGAGCGCGACATCAGCACTGGAAAGATAGGTTAGTTTCATTACTTTTAATGAAGATGATTGTGTGTTGAGCGTCTCCGACTTACTTTCAGTTTCATTCGCGGCAGTTTGCGCGTCGGCTTGCTGAAGAGATACTCAGCTACTCATCCGCGGTGACGCTTGTTGCATTAGCGCTGTCATATCTGACTATTACATGCCATATAGCCTATAAAACGCTCTCACACGTTTATTATTTTAATATTTTGGGAGGAGTAAAATTAGCATATGGGCCATTCCACCGAATGGGTGCCATTTGCTTCCAAAACTCTTAAAAAAAAAAAATATCATTTTCTATCTTTTTTTAAAGACTGAATCTAGTAATACACATTTAACTATTCAAAATCTGTACTGGTCCATTTCATGTAACTTTATTTAATTTTTTACACAATTTTTAAGTGGAAGATGGATGCATTTTTCTCAGTCCTGTTACCAAAACTCTAATGTCTTTTAAAAAGCATGTTTAAAAATATGTCAACAAATTCCTTCATTTTCCCCTCAGGCAGATGTTTATTTTAAAGAAATTGTTGGTTTCATGGTCAAAAAATATTATTTTTATCATAAAAATTCACTAATTATCTAAACAAGGTGTATTTTTCTAAAGTACACAAACATTTTTTTTTTTATTTTAAAGGTGACTCAAACCTCAAGCTTATCAATTTTCTATGATGCAATTTATTAAACAATGGGATAAATTATGGACCAAACTTAATTAAAAAAAATAGTGGTTTAACTTTATTTTTTAAAGAAAAAACTATTTAGTAACAGGAATGAAATGGGTAACAGGAAGGAGTATCCATTATATTAGTATACAGGTTTGACTACACATGTGAGGTATTAATGCCCGCACTGATATAGTGAAAGTGTTGAACATTGACTAGTGAGCTGACCTCACTGCTAAAAAAGGCCAAATCATGTTTCTATTTAAATCTAGTGGTCTGCAGAGGTTTTTGTTTAGGGGTAGAGGGTGGGTTATAAGATAAGATATAAATAACGAAAAAATAATAAATATTCAAGTAAAATTTATATTACAATAAACTTAACAAATAATATATTTTTATATTTTGATTTCTTATAGCGTAGCTCACACTCAAACGCCATTCCATATATGAGTCTAATACATAATTGCCACAGGACAGAAATTTCAAGTACATTTTCTGTCATACTTGCAGGAATGTAATATAAAATGCAGGAACAACCATAGGTTTTCTCTGGGCAAAAGCATTGTCTCAGTGTGGATAGAAGGCCAAAACTTTGAGAAAAAGATGCATTTTCAAATTTATCTAGATTAATATGGATGTAGCCTAATATTTACATGAATAAATCTGATGACACTACTCACTCCTGTTACTTTTACTCAGTTACTATATATAAGTATAGGATATATGAGTATATGAGTAACAGGACTGAGAGTAACAGGATTGAGATTTTAGGATAAAATCAGCAAATACATATAATCTAGCCACATGGAGTACATGCTAATATTATGAGAATACTCAGCAAATTATAGTGATTCACCAAAGATTTGTATTTTTAAAATAAACAAGTAACATCTAAGAAATAATTTAGGTAACAGGACAGTGTATTTATAATAACGCACCCAGCCACCGTTACAATATCATCAGATATACAGAAAAGAAAATAAGACCACATGCTTTCGATGCTGAAGGATTTTAAACATTATATTTCAAGTTAAAATGTAGCGTTAGACACTGGGGACATGTACAAATGCTATTGTCAAGTATGGTGACCCATACTCGAAATTGGTGCTCTGCATTTAACCCATCCAAGCGCACGCACGCACGCACGCAGCCATTGCTCCAGCATTGCTCCAGCACCCAGGGAGCAATTAGGGGTTTGGTGCCTTGCTCAAGGGCACCTCAGTCATGGTATTGAAGGTGGTGAGAGTGCTGTTCATTCACAATCCCCACCTTCAATTCCTGCCGGTGCGAGAATCGAACCAGTAACCTTCAGGTTACAAGCCCAACTCGTTAACCATTAGGCCACGACTGCCCATTTCAGTGTTTTAGGTAGTTTTTTAATAACTTTTTTAATTATATATTTTAAATTTACATTTAGATTAATGTGCAGGACACTTTGCTTAATAATAAAATATATTTTATAGTTAATTTTTATGCATGTTTGTACCTATAATGTCCTGGGGACACAAATGGCACCCATTCGGTGGAGTGGCCCATATGTGGTTTCAACAACCAGATGCATTTACACTTGTCCAGTTTCGTCTGGAATGCGGCCCAGACCACCTTCTGAAGTGGTTTGAGCGATCTGATTGATATCCGTCTCGAATGCGTTTCGGAGGGCATTTACACCTGGTCTTTTCACGATCGGATAGCTATCCGATCAGAAAATACGTATGAAGTGACCAGGTGTAAACAGCCCCTAAGACAGTGCGATCTCTGTGTGAGATATGTGATTGTTGTCATATTTATATAAAAATCTAAAATACATGTTTATTAAAGTAGAAATGGATGATAAATACGCCTTTCATATGGGATTAAATAGCAAGCACTTCGAGTGTCTTGTTCATCATATTTATATTCATATAAAAGCAACAGAACTGAAATTATATCACGTTTATCAGCAGCACAGCACATGAGTGAGAATAACGCGATATCCGCCTTTGATCTCGTAGCATCTGTTCCACTTCGAGAGGTCAGAACTGTCCAGTTTGATTGCGCACTCCTCCCCTCACTGCAGGCAAGGCGAGGCACATCTCAAACAAGCCTAATAATAGCTGTCATTGCGTTAGTGCACTACTGAGCCGCATAATGCGCTTTAACCGATTTCTTTGAGGGAAAAACAGTGTGAAACCCTTGCTGTTCTGCTCATATTCTACATCTGCTTAACTGTCGATAGTTCGCATAATAATCAGTAAAGTGTATTGTGAGATCTGAGGCCTTTCATCATTGTATCAGTTCACTGAGGTGCGCACGCAGCGTTAAATCCTGGAGTGTACGTATGAGGGGAACCCCAGTATTATAGCACAGCTTCACGCAAGCCATGATACAAAGTTACAGAACTAAGCAACCGAAAGCAATATATGTCTTCCTCAGATGTAATGTTAGTTATGTACTTCAGCTGTGCTACAGAAAGAGCATTATAATCTCCTTTGTGACAGAGAAAGCTGCTTACATGTAGGCTACGGAAACAGCTTAAGATGTTGAATTAAACATACACACAATCAGCGCTTCCACATGTTTATACTGGCCCTGATAATCAAAACTTCTACTTGGCTTGCTCCATTTCTGCAACTCAGTTTTTGTGAATGAATGACTTGATCCACATATGGCCTTCATCAACAGTCATGCGCCACCTGCTGGTGAGTGGCTGACATCAGCTGGTGATCATACATTGGTGCTCTACTGCTATTCCTGCGGTTCCGGATGTGCAACGCTGAATTTTCTTCCGAATTTTAACCACTGAATTTGTGGCAGCGAATTTGGAAAGTGAAATAAAATGACCGAAATTTGCCTGTCGAATATTATACATCGTATTTTTAAACAGATTGAATATTTTGGAAGTGAATTCTGGAAAGTGAATATGAATTATTGACTTTTTAATTATGAAAATGTGTGTGAAATATTTTGAATTTAAATATTCACAGCTTAAATAAACAACTATGTTAAATTTCGGGACATAAATATGCAAGCCCTGGAAATACAAGGCATTAAAATGCAAGCACTGTTAATTGCAATGCATCTTTTTTTCGATTTGTGGAATTCAGCATGCTTTATGTTTCAAAAACTATTGCCATTATTCTACTTCCATAGCACAAGTAGTACTCCAAATAAAGCTGAATTATAATTTCATATAATTGAATTACAGAATATATAGTTTTCATTTTTTTTTGTTTTTTGTTTTTGTTTTTGTTTTTTTGACTCGGGACCATTTGTGCTAGGCAAATGAATGAGACTTCAAATTATGAGATTTGTTGTGAAAGTGTGTCATTCAGAGGCACCTTAAGATAACCAGAGGCCCCTGGGCTACAGCATTTCGGTACTCCCCACCTGCCCACCTTAGAATTTTTTTTAGCTTCCTGACAATTATGTCAAATTCTTCTCTTGCCAGAAGGTAGCACTTGTGGAAGAGCAGAATCATTGCCATTACATAAAGTAAATATTAAAGGTGAAACTTTCCTGGCTGAAATGAGAGTTTACAGGTATAATTTATACAAATTACACCATAAATTACACAAAATGTTCATTATTCATCATCAGTAGATCGAAACAATGCTTGGCAAGTTGAAACATGCCATGCTCGCGTTTAATTAAATCATAGCCATTTAAGGTTAAATGATTTTTTTAAGCAATTTAAGCAATACGATTCCTGTTTTTCTGTCAGGTTGCTTTGACACAGCAGTGTTGTGTTTCTTGTTAATCTGCACATAAACATAAAGGCACGTACGCTTATACTAGTCTTCTTTACTAGTGCGTTGTGCATTCAGCTCACAGTATATCGGTGGAACATACCAACTATACAAACTGTGTGGTGGAAACCTAAACTGAACCATTCACTACATATACTACAAGCAGTGTATTGCTGAAAATTAGTGTGAGTTTGTTTACCAAATGCTGTTGTCACTGCTGCAAACTCCCATATATACAAATAATTATTTGAAAAATGTAATTTACCTGCAACCAGTAGGCCCCTCCCTAGTGTAGGCTCCTGGGCTTCAGCCCATTGAAGTCCGTGAATTAATGCGCCCTTGGTGTCATTTAAGAAGGGTCCTTACTCTTCATGCCATATCTAGAGACTAGAATATCACATAGAAGGTTGACTTTTTTAGACAACCTAAAAACAAAATACCAATACATTAAAACACTTCTCATATGTCTCTCACTTTTTTATTCTGTGGTCTGCTGTTATGAGCTCTTTTTCTCAGAGTGCTTTGCTTTCTCTGTGATGTTGGTCATATCTCTGCTCTTATGTCATTGGTGTAACATCTGGTTTGGGCTTGAACACCAGTGGGTTTGGAAAACTTTAACTGCAGCTGCTCACATTTAATCAGTGAACACACACTGGAGAGGATTTTAGTATGTGGAGTATCAAAAATGTTTATTCGGTATTTTAAAGTAGTCGCTATATCTTATGAGTAAGTTGTGTAACAATCACTATATTTTTGCTTGTTTATCCAGACCCTTTATTTCTAATTATTTTTATCACTAGCTACTGCAGAGGACTTACTTGACTCCCAAAATCCTGGTATATTTAACAGAAAGGAAATGCAGAGGTAATAGAGCTGTTGTAATCTGACATTTAGGGGAAGGATACAGCAGTCCCTCTGTAACCGAACTGAGTTCTGAGATGGTCAGTGCCTTGATATACAAGATTAAGGCAGTTTAATGAACCCATGGGGCCTGTGAAGGACTTCTAATGGCCCATTTTTTCATCCTACGACTTCCTCCAACACTCCCTCCAGGGAGGGGGCTTCACAGTACTGCTGGAGCCCACTGATAAAAGCTTTGGCTTGCGTTCACAGGCTGCTGGGAATAACCTAAGCCATCCAGTGGCAAACTGTTGCTACCAGCAGTTTGCTGTACATTGCAGGGCATTAAACATCATGGTATTCTAGGAAAAAGGCAGAAAATGAGGACTGTGATCACCAATTGCTAAACATGTCATGAGTTTTAAGCCTGCCAAATGGGAAAGGAGAGAGAACGAATATACCTTTCCCAAGTTTTTCCATTAACTGCATTAGCTGGCTTGCACCAACAGGTGAACTGACCGAACGCCACCAGTACAGACTGTAAATATCTGTATAGAAATGTACAAATGAAAAGCCATGGTTTTGATTTGATCTTGTGATTGTAAATGAGCAGTCTTGGCCAGCGATGCTTATGGTGGGTGTGGAGCGGTTTCGCATGTGATTCACAAGCCTCTTGAGAATATTTCATTCAGAGTGTTTCAGGAAATGTGTCTCTAAGAGACTTCTGTGAACAAACAACCGAATCCATGCTTTTCTCTTGTTTGGCCCCACATGAGAGAGTCTCAGCAGAAAGGCATGCTGGACCTTTTTAAGACCCAGAGATGACCAGGCACAGATTCTTTACAAGCTCCTCCAAGAATTCCCGTTCGCTTCCCACGACAGGCTGATCAACGTCACATCTACGACAGCAAGCAGGAAGGGGGTGGAGAAAATAGGAGGAAGAGAGAGAGAGAGATCTAACTGAGACTAACTGAGAGAGAAGGAAGTAGATATGTAGAGAATGAGCAAAGTAGGGTGTGTGTAGTAAGCCCATGGGACAACAGTGAGATCTGTGATTGGGGTGAAAAGTGCTGTTCTATCTGGTCTAAATAATCATTGCTTACTGCCTATATGAAGAAACAGTGTTGTAATAAATTAAGTGCAGTAACTGAGACCATAAATGTGTAAAAAGGCCTAACTGTTATCTAAGCAAAAATAACATTATATCATTTGTTTTTTTGTTTGTTTGTTTGTTTTTCTCAAAATCCCTGACCATTTTCACTTGTGACCTAAACAAAATCTAAATATAACTCCTCCAGAACTTTCAAGCTATATTCACAGAACATCTTTATATCTAGACAAGACCTATCAACCACTCATAAAACATTACCTACTACATTACAACCCCTAGCAACCACCCAGGACAGTGTAGCCACCTAACCACCTAATACCACCCTAGCAATAATTATAAGGCCTTTTCACACTAACAAGAGAGCCTTCCACATTACATTTACAAATTACAGTAAAATAAGATTTATTCAACACTTAAAACTAATGAATTAATGAAAACTATTGAACAAGAATTGGTCGTACTTCAGAAATGGTTTAATAAAAATAAACTATCGTTAAACTTAAGTAAAACAAAATTTATGTTATTTACAAATCAAAAACGCCCTGATAATGTTCATTTGACTTTAAATGGAATAATTATTGAGAGAGTGTCAGAATTTAGGTTTTTAGGAGTACTCATTGATGAAAAACTTAAATGGAAGTCAC
This sequence comes from Tor tambroides, assembly GCA_021397915.2. Taxonomy (NCBI): domain Eukaryota; kingdom Metazoa; phylum Chordata; class Actinopteri; order Cypriniformes; family Cyprinidae; genus Tor; species Tor tambroides. The sequence continues at coordinate 18,102 of JAFVLL020020682.1, read as the reverse complement.
ACATAGCTTATGTAAGAAATAAAATTTGTAAAAACATTGCCGTTTTGAGTAAAGTAAAGTTTATGTTAAATTATAAGGCAATTAGAATTTTATATTGTTTGTTTATTTTGCCATATTTGATGTATTGTTTGGAGGTATGGGGTAATTCATATTTCACTAATTTAATGCCCTTATTTATTTTGCAAAAAAGGGCTATAAGAATAATTAATGGAGTTGCTCCAAGAGAACATACTACAGGACTGTTTCTGAGGTCAGGACTACTCAAATTGAAGGATTTGGTTTCTTTACAAACTTTATTAGTTGTTCATAAAGCAAAATATTGCCTGTTAATGATGGATTGCAAACCCTTTTTACTGTGAATAGTGAGACAAGCAGAAGAAATAATGATTTTAAACAACCTTTTGCTGGAAGTACTCTCAAACAAATGTGTGTCTCAGTTTCTGGTGTGAAAAGATGGAATTTACTAGAAAATGATTTAAAATGTTGTTCAAATATTCTTCAATTTAAATATAAGTATAAACAGAAGATACTTCATTTGTACAAAGATGATGGTCAATGATGGTCTTGTCGTTGTTTTTGTTGTTAGAGTTGTTATTATTGTATCATTGTTGTTTTTGTTTGTTTAATGTTGTGTAAGTTTTTTTTTTTTTTTTTTTCCCATGTCTGTGAGGTCATCTAATTTGGAATTTTCTTAATATAAGAATGGGGTAGGAGTTTATAAGATTTTTTTTTTCTTCATCCTACTCCTGTTCTTTTTGTCATGGAATGTATTTTTGTTGTGTTGTTGGATTGTTGTGGTATTTTGTGTCGCATTACCATGAAAAGAGAATAAAAGAAAAAAGTAAAGTAAAGTAAAAACAAATAATATATAAATTATAACCAAAAGATGATATACGCAACATTTCAATCCCCAGAATGTAATACTGAGTAACTAAATATCAGACAATTGGTGGATATACAGAGACTTCCCACTTCACATTAAAGTAGCAAGGAGGCAGCAAGATACAGTGCACATCATAAATGAGTACACCCCCTCTGAAACTTAACAAATTCAGCAATTACTCCTTACTTAGAAGGCATGTTAGGGTTCTTTAGATATATATAATATTCCAACAAGTTTGCTTAATCACTTACCAAAGAAGAATGTTAAAATGATTCAGGAAAATATAGTGTTCTTATCAAAGTGATAAAATGTTGTTGCAAAAATGAGTACACCCTCCTGAAAGTTACTAAGTAAAACTAAATACAATTTCTGGTGTAAGGTTAAAGCATGTTTTGATCAACAGGTATGTATGTTGAACCAAAACTGTTAAAAAGATGTAATTTCTTGACAATTAAAAGTGTTATATAGCCCACTGAATCATACACTTGAGTATGATTCAGATAATGCTGACAACAATGAAACTACTTGAGAAAGAACTGTCAGGAGATTTATTTCTTAGCATAAAAGAGGACAATGGTACAAGATGAATACACAATTATTGTTTTAAGTGTGAAAATAAAGCAAAGGTAATACAGATATTCAAAAACAACTTGTGAAAAAGCCCATGAAATAATTAGGTATTCACTTTAAGCTTTCGTTTAGTGATGAGTGAATTTTTGCTAGAAAAAGAGCAGGAGAAAGACCAAGAAAGTGTGTCAGAGCAGGCATATTGTATGAAAAGAGTGACACTTTATCTCACGGAGTAAGATGCAGCCTTGCAGAAGTGGCATGCATGGTTGTTTATCCCCACCAGAACTACCGACTGTAGCCAAAGCACAATGAACCCATTTAGCTTTTTCCAAGGCCCATATTTACTACAAAATATAGACTTCTGGGAATCCATACTCTGGTCTCATGAGACTAACTCAATCATTTCAGATCTACAGCATCCAAAATGTTCTGGTATTGCTAGAGGAGGAGTACAGTGAGAAGTGCCTGATTCCCACAGTGACATTCAGTGGTAGTAAAGCTCTTATATAGGGATGTATGAGTGCTGAAGGTGTGAGGGAGCTGTGCTTTATCAAGGCTGTCATCAAGTCACACACCACTGTGTAATGTAATACAAACACCTGAAACAGAAGATGCTACCCTCTCCTCATTCCCTGCAATGTTGGGCATTTTTTCAACATGACATTGAAGATATTCATTCTCTCAAGGTGAAAATCCTTCAGTGGACATATATTTCACTCAATCTTAACACTCTTGAGCAGCTGTGGCAATTCTGTAGAGATGGGCTGAGCAACACTCCCCATTAAAGACCAGGGCATTTAAGGAGGTCATCCTCCAGGAGTTAAACAGAACAGATATGACAATTTGTCATGAACTTACATTCAGTGCAAAAAGAAGGGTCACAGCAGTGTACTTAGAGTTATGGAGAATATATTAATTACTAGAATATTACACTTTGTTGAATTAAATCTAGGGTGTACTCATTTCTGCAATCCTTCATTTAAACAAAATTACTTATATTACATGTATCAATGGCATATATTTCTCTGTTTTTATTAAGAATATGTTTAATACATTTCAATTTTGCTATATTTCTATTAATTATATTAGTGATCATTAAGAAAATACATATTTTATATTTAACCCATTTGTGCCCAAATTTTTCTGAATGGTTTCATGCATATAGTTGTGTTAAAAGTGTCTTATGTGAACATGTTATGCATTTATTTTCACCAGGTTTTTTTTTTTTTTTTTCTTGAAAATTGTATTTAAAATGTGCGGTAACTATAGTTGCCGGTGGGCAAATATGTTGTATGCACACCTCAATGTCAAATTTGAATAGGAGGAGAACATTTGGAATCTAACTCAAAATAACTGCTTTCAAAAGACCAATCTTTATTCATAAACAATTCATAAACAAATATATTATGTATAAAAGTCGAAGAACATTCGATGCAAACCCAAAAAAGCTGCATCTAGCTTATAGTCTGTGGGGTAAAACAGGGGGCAAAGGGTTATTACTGCAGTTATTCTGTTCTGAACATCAAATCCTTTGTTTTTCCATCAAATGTATTCTAACTTGTTGATTGAATAAAAATATTTAGATTTTATATTTAAAAATGTGCATTATTAAAAGTTAACATCAGGTAGCTAGTTAGCTAGCCAGTTAGCATCAGCTAACAAAATGTTTCAAATAGGCTATTATAATTTTATAATTCATAATTATTGATTATATTCTTTTTAATTTTAAGCTAAAACTGCCTGTACTCTGATTTTGCTGTAGGCTAAATGTTTAAAGCAAATTGCTTTGTCAGAGTGGGGGGCATTTTACCCCACCCATGGGGGCATTGTGCCCCATAGGTGGAGTAAAACGCCCCCTTGGTACAAATTAAATTTTTGTTAAAACTCTAATAACATAAAAATTCTGGATATTTTTCATACTTTGTTTATAATATGTCATTGTCACTAAAACTGTGATAACTTTTCTGAACACATTTAACTTTTGTTTCACAGAAAAAAAATACACAGTCCTTAAAAAGGGTGGGGGGGGGGGGGTTCCCCCACTCTACCTATAATGCTAACTATATAGGCACTAACAGAATCCCTAATCATGTTAGCATCATGTTAACAACATGCTAACAACATGTTAATTGTGTTAGCATTATGCTAACAACATGTTAACACAAGTAAATTGTTAAAACAAAATTAGCATGATTAGCATGTTGCTAGCATGATGTTAACATGTTTTAAACAAGCTGTTAATGTGATTAGTATGATGCTAACAACATACTAACATGATTAACATGTTGTTAGCATGAAGTTAGCATGTTGCTAGCATGATGCTAACATGTTTTTAACAAGAAGGTAACATGAGTAGCATGATGCTAGCAACAGTATACCCCATTTCCCCATGATCTATGTTATATGTACTTACAAGTCATTTGCCCACCGGCAACTATAGTTGCCGCTTGGACTTTTGACTAAGTATACAAAAAACTATAGATTTCTTGTAAGATTTGTTTTGTTTGGATGATTCTAGAGACCTTCATGATTATGTAGATATATATATATATATATATATATATATATATATATATGTCAACAAAAAATATTTATTAGTAACATGAAAATGATCTTTCTTTGGGAGGGTTTGCCTTCGCCATGCTTCCCCGAAGTAGGGGTAGGAAGTTGACAGCCTCATGTGACAGGAAGGAAGTGAATACCTTTTTTTTTCTCTTGAAATCCTTTATTTGGTTCTTTGCTTGCATGTCATTTAGACATAAAACATGGATAACATCTAGAAAAATACTTACAAAAGGAAAATGACAACTATAACCTGCGGCAACTATAGTTGCCGGTGGGCTTAAATGGGTTCAGAGGGGATGTACTCGTCTATGCTGTGCACTGTAAGTAGAGTAGATATTATTATTCCTAGACTGCAGAAGAACTAAAAAAAAAAAAAAGTGAAATATGGGAGAGTCTATCAAACGTTTGTAAGTGTGTAGAGCATGTGTTTCTACATATCATTCAGAAAGAAAAAAAAAGTACACATTGCTCATTTCACATGTGAAAGAAGGATTTTGAAAAATCTTGTAAAAATAAATGTGGAGTGTTTTTTTTTAGCACAAGAAACATTGTAATCGGAAAAATATGATATGACATTATGGTGATCATATTACTTTATCAGTTTACAGTACTGAAAATTGGTTCAGAACCACAAGTTGTACAGGCAAGAGGCATCTGTTATCTGTGTGTCAGGCATCTGTTATCACTGTCAGGCCTGTGTGTGTGGAATTGGTTGATGAATGGATGGCAAAATTGGTGACCAGGCTGTTTCTTTTCCAGGTGCAGAGATTCAGATAAGAACATGATGACTGTAAAGCAGTGTACATGTAAATCAGTCCATAAATCTTGCTGTAATTTATGCCTGTGCTCTTTTGTTCCCTCGTTGTCTTCTGTTCTCTCTTTCTCCATTTCACACTGGTTTTCATTCCAAGACATCCAGAGAGAGAGAGAGAGAATTTTTTTTTTTTTTAAATACAAAACTTTTATAGAGCATGACAAAACATTCATTCCTAGACTGCTTTTTATGTTTCTTGATGTAAAATTTCCTTTTATTTATTTATTTATTTGTGTGTTTGTTTGTTTGTTTGTTCATTCATTCATTCATAGAACAGTGGTTCTCTATTCCAGTCCTCGCGTACCGCCGCTCTGCACATTTTGTATGTATTGAAATTGTGTGAGATGTGAATTTAAATTGTATTTATTCACAGAAGTATATTGTGTCATAATTCACACTTCTCTAGTAAGCTTTGTCTGTGCGTGAAGACGCTGCAGGCTGTATTGTAGCGCAAATCCGTCAATGAATGTTCTGAAGTGGAGTAAACTTCAACGGACTAATAACTGTTAATACTAATATTTATTGATCAAAAACTGTAGAAAAATCCATCAATGAATGTTCTGAAGTGAAGTAAACTTCAGTGGATTTCCCATGCTCAGGGAGTAGGGAGCAAAGAACACTGTGTAGGGACCATGTCAATGAGAACAGTTCATGCATCAAGCTCTCTTCTAACGAGCTGGTTATCTGAAACAGGTGTGTTAAATAAGAAATAAATGCAAAATATGCAGAGAGGTGGTATGCGAGGACTGGAATTGAGAACCACTGCTGTAGATCATATTATCCAGTCATACATTTAGCCTCCAACACTGTATACAAGATAATGTTTCGTTAAAAAATCAGTAATAACATAGAACTTTTTTCCCCAGTATTTTTTTTTTTGTACAATTGTTTGATTGTATAAAATAATTCTACAGTCATGATGCGAAGTTGGCAAGAGTGGTGATGACAACTCAGAGAGGCTACACTGGATCTAGGGAAGTGGCAGTGAAAGTCGATGGGGTTAAGACAAAACAGGGATGGTGCCCTTAAGCAGTATTTGAGGGAAGAGATGCTAATGAAGGAACTGAGCAGGCTCAATGAAGCCAGACAGGTATCAGCTTATTAGTGGCCCAGGTAGGTTGTGCTGTATCTGTTCAAGATCCCCTTATGGAGAAACTGGTTCCACAAAGGAGAAAAATAAAGCTGAATATATCCCAGAAAAACACAATAAGCAATACAATAAGGTGTGCCAACAGTATTCCATTTCCACACTCCCCTAGGCTACCTACTGCTGACATAGGCCAGATATAAGAGGACCACGGTGCGAGGATGTCATAATAGCTACAGAATATTTCAGACATTTTACACATTAGCGACAGCCTCAGATGGCAAGTCTATGGATGAGCCACAGTCCAATTTACTGTCTGATGCATGTTGCACAGAATTTTATTTTTATTTTTTATTTTTTTTAATGTTTTAAATGCTTTTTTTTTTTTTTTAAAGAAATCTTATATATCTACACCAAAGTCAGTATTACAATGTAAAAACTATTTATGAGAGACTAATTGTCACGGTTAACAAGGAGTCACGGAAGCACGGAGGCCAGGAACGAGGAGACGAGGAAACACGGAGAATTCACAAATAGAGTCTTTAATAATCCAACAGGGTTACATGGAGCACAGGCAGGGAAGACATTCAAGGACCGACAAACACTAACTGAAAGGACTGGGGCTTTTAAACTCAGGAAAACGAGGGAGCTAAGGAGACACACCTGGAATCAAATTAACAGTCAGACTGGGGAGAAACTGGGTCACAGAGAATACATGGGGAGCATGAACACAACACAACAGTCCAGGGGCGTGACATTACTCCTCCCGGAAGAACAACGGGGGGGGGGGGGGCAAAGGTGGAGGCTCAGGAGGAGGACGGACACCCGGGAGGGGGCCGGCAGACAGAGACCAGGGAGGCGACGAAGGAGGGAGGAGCCAGGGGAGAGACAGGAGGGACCCAGAGCAGAAGTAGCCTGGCAGGACCCAGGCCACAGCCATAATGGTGGCCCACGGTGGAGCCGACGGAGGGAGGAGGGATGGCCACCGACCAACGGCGGCGGAGCAGGTGGAGGAGGAGCCTGAGGCGGAGACGGAGAGCCAAAGAACAAGGGCGACGGGGAGGATCCGGGGGACCAAGGCGGAGCAGATGGTGCCGGCGACCAAGGCGGAGATGGGGATCCGGATGGCCGCGGTGGAGCCAGAGCGACAGAGGACTGAGGAGGAGCCAAGGGGATGGAGGAGCCTAATGGAGCCAGAGGGACAAAGGGACAAGGCACAGCCGGAGGACTGGAGTCCAGAGGCGCAGGATGGTCGATTCCAGACCAAGGCGGAGCCGGAGGGACGAGGGAACCCGGCCGAGCCAGTAGACAGATGGGCCATGGTGGAGAGGAGGGAGCTAGGAGCCATGGTGGAGCCGACGGGTCGGGTCGGGACGAGGCGGAGTCCGGGCCTCGGAGGCTGAAGGCGGAGGTGAGGGATACTCCAGCCCCGGCGACGCTGGAGGATGGCAGTCCCGCGGAGCTCGCACTGCATAGATGGTGGGCTGAGGGGCGAGCAGGGGGGCTGCCAGACGACAGCGGTGGAGGAGGCAGGAGCAGGTGGGAGGGGGGGCATTTGTGAGCCTCCGGGCTTCCCAGGATAAACTCAGGAATGGGAGCCGACATAGGAGTTTGCTTTCGAGGAGCAGGCACTGGAGAGCGCTCTGGAGGCGCAGGCACTGGAGTGCACTTTCGAGGAGCAGGAACTGGAGGGCGCTCTGGAGGCGTGGGCACTGGAGGATGCTCTCGGGGTGCGGGCACTGGAATGCACTTTCGAGGAGCAGGCACTGGAGGGCGCTCTAGAGGTGCGAAGCTGGCTGGGACCAGCGGAGATGAAGGAGACTCAGGAGGGCTGGACGGGACCAGCGGAGACGAAAGAGACTCAGCAGGGCTGAACGGGACCAGCGGAGACGAAGGAAACTCAGGAGGCGAAGGAGGGCTGGACTTGGGATCTGTGGCCCTCCCTGGGCCAAATTCGGGAACAGGAGCCCTCACCGTGCTGTGGCACAATCCACGCGCCATACTCAGCTCACCCTAAGCCGCGGTGCAGGAGGCGGAGCTCACACCATCCGCGCCGTTCTCCCTCTTGGCGGGCATTGTTGCCGGCTCACACACCTTGACTGACGTCATCAGCGGCTCTGGCTCCGCGGCGATCCTCAGCACTGTCGCTCCGTACGGCGATGGCTCGTCGGTCGCGGCGGGCTCTGGCTCTCCATCAGCGGTGGGCTCAGGCATGCGCTCCACGCAGTGAGGAGATGGTGGGCTGGGCACTAGGTCCAGAGTGGCACTGGCGAGATCCCCCTCGGGACAGACGGTGAACGGGGATCCGTCCACTCCACAAAGGCGGCAAAATTCACTCGAGGGCCATCCTCGGACGACAGCGCTCTGTATGTGGAGTTTAATCTGGCATTATAGAACACACAGAGAGCGTCATCCGGGTAGCTGGAGAGGTTGGCGAGTACCAGGAACAGTCTGGTGTGGCCCTCAAGCGATCTCTCCCCCTACTCCAGCAGGAGGAGGAGGTATTCCGGACGAAGGAGGGGATCCATGGACATACAACGGAAAGAAAAAACTGAGTAAAAGAAAAGGCGGAAACAAAAATGGAGGGAAGACGCAGAGGTAACTGTTTTGGTCGGTTCTTCTGTCACAGTTCACAAGGAGTCACAGAGGCACGGAGGCCAGGAACGAGGAGACGAGGAAACACAGAGAATTCACAAATAGAGTCTTTAATAATCCAACAGGGTTACGTGGAGCACAGGCAGGGAAAACATTCAAGGACCGACAAACACTAACTGAAAGGACTGGGGTGTTTAAACTCAGGAAAACGAGGGAGCTAAGGAAACACTCCTGGAATCAAATTAACAATCAGACTGGGGAGAAACTGGGTCACAGGGAAAACTTGGGGAGCATAAACAGAACAAAACAGTCCAGGGGCGTGACACTAATAACTATTAATACTAATATTTATTGATCAAAAACTGTAGAAAATATTGGGGCAACCATCACACACACACACACACACACACACATACATACACAAAAACAAAAAGCATTGTCCTTATACAAAGGTATCTGAAATACAAAGGTATGAGGTGGAGGTAAAAGTGCATTTGCTGAGTTTGACATATGACTCCTCTAAATGAAGAGATTACCTACAGATTACCTACAAAACTGACATGACTGATATGGGCACTGAAAGAATCAACTTCTCAAGTGATTGAATGAGTAGGGCCACACAGGTGGAGGAGTTGAAGGGTCTTCTCCTTTTTCTCATTGCTAAGTAGCCACCAATTCCTTTCCCTGAGGAAGAAGCCTGCTTTCATGTGGTAAGTCCTCCACCAGAAATCAGAGAATAAACCACACTAGTTTACCCTCCTGCCTACTATACACCCACCTGTTGTGGCTTATTGTGCTTATTATAACTATATTACACAACACTAAAGAGTTAAAATGAAGGGTTGAAGACACTTTTTCATTTTTTTTCAGTCAGTTTTTAAGTGTAAATTACAGAACACTGAGTCTGAGTGATTTTTAACAACTAGCAGTAGCATCATTTTCAGAGCATTCCTCACCATGATTTTATTATCTACATTAGGATACTTTAAACACAGTGATGCTATTATACTAAATGATGGATAATATATATTTTTCTCTCTGAGTTACAGCTGATTATTTGAGTTGTTTGGTGAAGATTTTTTCAAGAATTTCTTAGTCTTTTCTCAGTTCTTTGGCTGAGAAACACATATTTTTGATCAATACTTATGCTGAGCAATGATATTATCCAGTAAACAAGCATGGCAGAACACTGACTGACATGTTCCTGCCAATATTCATGATGACTGAATATCACACAAAATGTGCTTATTTAATAACATATAATTTACATTTACATTTATGCATTTAGCAGACGCTTTTATCCAAAGCGACTTACATTGCATTCAAGTTACAGTTTATACATTTTTATCAGCTCTTGCTTTCCCTGGGATATAATAATACATAATAATGTATTCATAAGGTAAACCAAACTTATGTATTCATAATGTAAACCAAAGTTGAATGCAATCATTATGATAATATAAAAGACATGGAGTTCTCTCAAAATTAGGGCTGTCAACAGATTAAAAATGTTACATTAATTACATGACATGATAATTGGATATATCAATATTTGCTAACAAATGCACTAAAAAGGAAGATAATTTAAAGACATTGCTTTCTGCCGAGTGTCCTGGCTCGCTGCCGAGTTTTGTTTATCTGTTGATATCTCTCTTACTATCACTCTCTGTTGTTTAAATCGCTAAAGTATAATTTAATTTCTCACTATATTTCTGATTTGATCACCAAACTAATTTGACATCATCCACCTTTAATCTTTTAATCTGAACTGCATTCTGTTAGCCTATTAGCTTGTCAATCGCATCTCCATTCACGTTTCCTACCACTTATTTTCTCTCTGTCTCGCTCTGTTTCTTTTCTCTCTCGCTCTGTTTTCACGAGTCCATCAACAACTGTGGTGAGTCAGAATTATTCTACAATCACGGTGAGTAATGGCTTCTCCTTGCATTGTCACCTGCACCGCATGCCACATGTACAGTTTATCTCTCTCTGCCGGCGACCAGGGATTCACATATGATAAATGCAGGGAAATAGTTAGGCTGACAGAGAAGGTTTTAGAATTAGAGACACACATCCAAACTTTAATCGAGGACAGTAAGAATGTGAGGGCCTCAGATACGGCTTTGGATGTGATTAGTTCAGCGAATCATGTACATTGTTCTGTTCTGGTATTAGAGGCCCTGCAGCAGGGTGACTGTGAGGGGGCATAGTCGCGGGTCAAAACACCGCTCTTCCGTTCAGATCAAAACATCAAACAGGTTCTCCACACTTCGTGACGCACCCACTGAGAAACCTGATGAAAGTGCTCTAGTTATTGCCGATTCTATTCTATGGAACGTGAAATAGAGACACCAACCACCATAGTCCAATGTTTACCAGGAGCCAGAACGCCTGACATCTTGGCAAATTTAAAAGTGCTGGATAATGCTAAACATAAATTCAGTAAGATTGTTATTCACGTCGGCAATAATGATGTTCGAATTCACCAGTCGGAGATCACTAAAAATAACATTAAAGAGGTGTGTAAACTTGCAAGCACGATGTCAGACACTGTAATATGCTCTGGTCCCCTCCCTGCTTACCGGGGTGACGAAATACATAGCAGACTGTCGTCACTCAATGTTTGGATGTCTAAATGGTGCCCGCAGAATAACATAGGTTTCATAGACAATTGGACGAGGTTTTGGCGCAGACCTGACCTGTTGAAGAGAGATGATCTTCATCCCTCTAGCGGTGGTGCTACTCTTCTCTCTAGAAATACGGCACATAGTCTTAGAGTTCGTACTTGACTAACTGGGGCCCAGGTCAGAAAGCAGACAGACTGGCTAAACCGACCGTCTGCTAGCCACCTCACGTCACAGAAGTCAGCTAATTCTCAGCACATAGAGACTCTTTCACCTAGGTATCACACTATCGAGACAATGTCTGTTCCCTGAACTAGAAAATACATAAAAAGATGTCCAAACCAATTTAAGGATGACAATTTAATTGATGTTCAACAAATAAAAAACAAATAAAATACAGATAACCAAATGATAAAGCTTGGCTTATTGAATATAAGATCCCTTTCTACGAAAGCACTTTTTGTAAATGATATGACCACTGATCATAAACTAGATGTGCTTTGTTTAAAAGAAACCTGGCTAAAACCAGATGGTTACATTACTTTAAACGAGTGTACCCCCCAAGACTACTGTTATAAACATGAGCCGCATCTAAAAGGTAAAGGGGGAGGTGTTGCTACAGTTTATAGCAATATCTTCAGTATTTCTAAGAGATCATATTTCAAGTAAAATTAATTTGAAGTATTGGTGCTTCATATAATGTTATCCAGAGAAAGAAGTGTTAATGATAAATCCAGAGAAGATTTTCTTTTTCCTGAAAATACTAGTTAATGTTATCGCATTGGACTGAAATTTAGTGACTTTGTTCACAAATGGTATAACTACTTCTCAATTTTTTTTTTTTTTTTTGATCATTTTCATACTTGTTTGGGGGAGGTTTTTCACTTTGTTACACTTGTGGTGTTCCCGGGCAAAAATGACCCAACCTCAAAAAATTGCTTTTAAATCACTCATTATGCTATATTATCACCAAAGATTGGATTCAATCTTTTTGTCAACTTATTTTCTTTCATTTAGGACTGGTTTTGTATTTATATTTGCATCTGATTAATCGTAGGCCTCATTTATCTGAGTAGGCACCTCATTTTTTAAGTGAAAAAAGCATTATTTATGAATCATTTTCACAATATTAAATTAAAAACTGATGAAAATTTAAACTGTTTATCACACTAGTGTACTTTAATGTTTAATCAGGGAGTTTGCTTTTAAATGCTTTTATTTTGTACAAAATGGCACAGTCACACTTGTGGTGTTCCCGGTCAAAAATGTCCAGCCATTCAAAGTGAATGGGAAAGAATGAAAGTAATATAAACTACTAGTGTTCAGGAGCATGTTGATCACGTTCACATATGTACATGTGTGCTTGCAAACATAAAGGCCTTGGACCTGTTCATGTGTGGATGCATGCATACTCACGCTAACACACACACACACACACACACACACACACACACAAACACACACACACACACACACACACACATATACAAACTATTGGGAGTATTACAAGCTTTCTATTTCATCCTACCCTGAACTGCATCCGATATCATTTCATCAGTCTGATAGTATCTCTCTCTCTCTCTCTCTCTCTCTCTCTCTCTCTCTCTCTCTCACTCACTCACTCACTCACTCACTCACTCACTCACACACACACAAAACCTGGCTTCACCCTGCTTCAAAAGAATCTTTCTTTCATCTTCTTTCTTTCATCACACCTTCTAGACAAAATATTTTGACAATACGTTTTGAGGCTTTAAAAGTTAAAAGTATACTAAGAAATGCTTTAGCACAAAGACAGAGCATATAAATCCCTCACAGCACCTTGCTTGTCATTCAGTCTGTGTCAGCACAATGGCAAAGAAGCTATATTTACAAGAGGTTCTTTATCATATTACTGATCAAGGAAATAGTGAGGAAGAGACAACTGAAGATGAATCTTACAGTGAAGGCGTGTTGCAAGATATATCAATATCAGAAGAGGAAGACACCACTGAACAAGCTGCAAACCTTGCAACAACTGAAGAGGAGCAATTTTCCCATTGAAAGATCCCACTGAAAGCATAGTCATATCCATGATGAATCTGGAGGGAAGACGAGTCTTCAAGAAAACTGGAATGAGGTAGATCGAACAGACATAGAGGCATACATGGGTCTTTTGATTTTGTGTGGGGTCTACAGGTCCAGAAATGAAAGCATCGCCAGTTTATGGGATGCAGAAACAGGCCGGGCAATTTTTTGTGCCACTATGTCCCAGCAGACATTTCATGCGTTATCACGGGGGATCCGCTTTGACAGCCGAGAGACAAGAGCTGAACGCCATCGATGTGACAAGCTCGCACCGATTCACGAACTCTGGAACAAGTGGGTGGAGAGGCTACCGCTCATCTATAACCCAACCCCAGTGGTGACAGTCGATGAGCGCTTAGTTGCTTTCAGGGGACGCTGCCCTTTTAGGCAGTATATCCCCAAGAAGCCTGCCAAATACAGGGTAAAGATCTGGACCGTGTGTGATGCAAAAAACAGTTATGCGTGCAACATGCAAGTGTATACAGGGAAAACGTCAAGTGGTGTTCCAGAAAAGAAACAGGGCAAGAGTGTAGTCCTTGAAGTGACAGCAGATCTGCATGGACATACAGTTGCATGTAACAATTTTTTCACGTCCTATGACCTTGGCACAGAACTACTCAAAAAAAAAAATCACCATGGTGGGGACTGTCAGAAGGAACTAGCCTGAGCTTCCTCCTGTGCTAGTGACCAACAAGCACAGGGATGTTTTTTCGTCCAAGTTCGCCTTCACCAACACACATGCACTTGTGTTGTACTGCCCAAAGAAACAAAAAAATGTCCTGCTGCTGTCATGCCTCTGTGAGTACCAGGGAGGACAAGAAGCCAGAAGTTATCCTGTTCTATAACAAAAACTAGGGGGGCGTCGACAATCTTGATAAGGTATGAAACTTAAGACTGTTAACTACTTTTTCCATTGCCTAATTGTTTTATGTTTGTCAATAAAAAAAGATATATGCTTTCTGTTCAAAACATTGTTTTCCAGTAGAAGTTGTAAACTGTACAGAGTCTGTTTTTTGAATATGTAAATATGGTTTTAGGTGTGATAAATTGCAGAAAATCTGAAATGATTTGCGTTACATTGCCAGTGATTCTTTTATGTCTTTTTTGTAGGTTAATGGCACATACTCTTGCAAGAGAAAAATGGCATAATGGCCCATGGTGTTGTTTTTTAACATCATTGATGTGTTAACCTACAATGCTTTTGTAGCATGGATAATGGTGAACCCAGGATGGAAAGAGGGGAAAACTTTCAAGAGGAGACTATTCCTAGAAGAGCTGGGAAAATCCATGGTGACCCCCCCTCATACAGAGGCGCCAACATTTACCTCGAGCACTGCCCTCTGCTACACTGGTGACAGACATACAAACACCAGAGCCTTCAACTGTCACAGGCCGGGGGGAGAAAATGAAGAGATGTGCCTGATGCCAGTTTCAATATTGTTGTACCATGAAATGTTCTCTATATGGCAGTGCTGTTTTTTCATGTCACAATGGTCAGATCTGTTGTTGCATGACATTGTCTCTGTATGACAGTGTCAGTGTGTTTTTTTTTTTGTTTTTTTTTTTGTGACAGTATAACTATTGGTTTGTTGTTCCATGAAATGTTCTCTATATAAGAATCTTAATGTGTTCTTTGTCATATGTCACAATGTTCAGATTTGACATGGAACAGCTAAAGTGTTACTTTGTGCCCCTTTTCAGAAAATAAAAGCATTTCAAAATGAAGGTCCTGTTTTTTGTGATCTTTTCCATTCACTCTGAATGGCCAGTCATTTTTGGCCAGGGAACACCACAAGTGTGACTTTGTGCCGTTTTGTACAAAATAAAAGCCTTTCAAAACAAACTCCCTGATTAAACATTAAAGTACACTAATGTGATAAACAGTGCAAATTTTCTCCACATTTTATTTAATATTGTGAAAATTATTCATAAATAATCCTTTTTTTCACTCAAAAAATTAGGGGCCTACGTTCAGATGCCTATGATTAATCAAATGCAAATATAAATACAAAGCCAGTCCTAAATGAAAGAAAAGAAGTTGTCAAAAAGATTGAATACAATATTTGGTGATAATATAGCATAATGAGTGATTTATAAGCAATTTTTTGAGGCCGGGTCATTTTTGCCCTGGAACAAGTGTTATAGGGTTTTGAACACAACTCAAGGGTTAAAGAATTTGCTGATTTTCTTTCTGAGTTAGTGCTGGCTGCAGATAAAGTATTAATTGTTGGTGATTTTAATATCCATGTTGATAACGAAAAAGGTTCATTGGGATCAGCATTTGACATTCTAAACTCTATTGGGGTTAGACAACATGTGTCAAGACCTGCCCAAATCATACTCTAAACTTAATACTGTCACATGGAATTGATGTTAATGCTGTTGAAATTCTGCAGCAAAGTGATGATATCTCAGATCATTATCTAATTTCGTGTATATTCCATATAGCTAAAGCTATAAATCCAACTCCTTGTTACAAATCACTGCGTGAAAAGGCGCGTTTCCGGACTTTGCACGTCAGCGCACAAACCCGTAAATGGCACGTTTCCGGCAGTTTCAGTGTAAGTGCCCTGGCGTTTCTGATTTCTTGACACGGACAGAAACACTGCAGTCACGCCATCTGCGCTTCGGAAAAGCGCGGTCACGCCATCTACGCCGAAAATTTTGTTGCGCGTCTACATGGCGTTGCGTGGTAGCGATAGCCGTGAAGCTTCCAAACCCGTGCAAATCTTTTTTTTTTTTTTTTTTTTTTTAAAGAGTGGGTCGGATCGCTTATCAAAATGAAACCACAGTTAATTAATCGATAATATTAGGATGATTAAAAAACACTTTATAGGCACTTCTTGTTTAATTGTATTTATATGTAGACATATTTTAAAAATTCATTAAAAAATAAAATCAAATTGTTTTCTGCAAACTCCACCAGATTCTTGTTCTACATCTCCCCAAGCACCACTGAGGTGATTTTCATGTTGTTTTACTGTATCATTTTTTTAATAATTGCATACCAAATTCAAGACAAATGCCATTTACTACCTCACTGTATTACATATTTTAAAAAATCATAAAAATACAAAAACAAATTGTTTTCTGCAAACTCCACCAGATTCTTGTTCTTCATCTCCCCAAGCACCACTGAGGTGATTTTCATGTTGTTTTACTGTAACATTTTTTTAATTATTGCATACCAAAATCATGACAAATGCAATTTTCATTGCTGTATAGACATATTTTAAAAATTCATAAAAATACAAAAACAAATTGTTTTCTACAAACTCCACCAGATTATTGTTCTACATCTCCCCAAGTAACACTGAGGTGATTTTCATGTTGTTTCACTTTATCATTTTTTAATAATTGCATACCAAAATCAAGATAAATGCCATTTACTACCTTACTGTATTACATATTTTAAAAATTCATAAAAATATCAAATCAAATTGTTTTCTGCAAACTCCACCAGATTCTTGTTCTGGATCACCCCAAGTGCCACTGAGGTGATTTTCATGTTGTTTTACTGTATCATTTTTTAATAATTGCATACCAAAATCATGACAAATGCTATTTACATTGCTGTATAGACATTTTAAAAATTCATAAAAAAATAAAATCAAATTGTTTTCTGCAAACTCCACCAGATTCTTGTTCTCCATCTCCCCAAGTATCACTGCGGTGATTTTCATGTTGTTTTACTATCATTTTTTTAATAATTGCATACCAAATTCATGACAAATGCTATTTACATTGCTGTATAGACATTTAAAAACTTCATAAAAAAATAAAATCAAATTGTTTTCTGCAAACTCCACCAGATTCTTGTTCTACATCTCCCCAAGCACCACTGAAGTGATTTACATATTGTTTTACTGTACCATTTTTTTAATAATTGCATACCAAAGTCAAGATAAATGCCATTTGCTACCTTACTGTATAGACATATTTTAAAAAATCATAAAAATATAAAATCAAATTGTTTTCTGCAAACTCCACCAGATTCTTGTTCTACATCTCCCCAAGTACCACTGAGGTGATTTTCATGTTGTTTTACTGTATCATTTTTTAATAATTGCATACCAAAATCATGACAAATGCTATTTACAATGCTGTATAGACATTTTAAACATTCATAAAAAAAAAATAAAATCAAACTGTTTTCTGCAAACTCCACCAGATTCTTGTTCTCCATCTCCCCAAGTACCACTGAGGCGATTTTCATGTTGTTTTACAGTATCGTTTTTTAATAATTGCATACCAAAATCATGACAAATACTTTTTACATTGCTGTACAGACATATTTTAAAAATTCATAAAAATACAAAAACAAATTGTTTTCTGCAAACTCCACCAGATTCTTGTTCTGGATCTCCCCAAGTACCACTGAGGTGATTTTCATGTTGTTTTACTGTATCATTTTTTTAATAATTGCATACCAAAATCAAGATAAATGCCATTTAATACCTTACTGTATTACATATTTTAAAAATTCATAAAAATATAAAATCAAATTGTTTTCTGTAAACTCCACCAGACTCTTGTTCTACATCTCCCCAAGCACCACTGCAGTGATTTTCATGTTGTGTTACTATATCATTTTTTAATAATTGCATACCAAATTCACGACAAATGCTATTTACATTGCTGTATAGACATTTTAAACATTCATAAAAAAAATAAAATAAAATTGTTTTCTGCAAACTCCACCAGATTCTTGTTCTCCATCTCTCCAAGTATCACTGAGGTGATTTTCATGTTGTTTTACAGTATCGTTTTTTAATAATTGCATACCAAAATCATGACAAATGCTTTTTACATTGCTGTACAGACATATTTTAAAAATTCATAAAAATACAAAAACAAATTGTTTTCTGCAATCTCCACCAGATTCTTGTTCTGGATC